>JACEGR010001444.1:0-168329 GCA_014170235.1 Listronotus bonariensis
AATGATAATTGCGGTAAAAACGATAGAATTTTTGTAGTTGGTTAGTCTAGAAACCTATATTTAATTCATAGGATTTTTTTCCTAAATTTTATTGTTTCCTCTACTGCTTGCTGATAAAAAAAAATTACAACTAATTATTTTACATAAAATTTATTTAACTCTAATATTTTTTACTAACTTGATTTTAAATTAATAATAAAATCTAAATTACTCTGTCCTAAACAGTAATATAGAGATATCTATTAAAACTTTCCGTATAAAAAGTTTGTTTAAAACAAACTTTTAAAACAAATTATCTTATTATAAATTAAACTTAAAAATCGTTAGTTTTTCATTAAAGTTTGTCTGAATTGTCTGGTCGTATTTAAAAGCCTGAAAGAACTATTCTTTCCAAGAATAATAGCTTTTAAAACCAACCGCACACTGTCACTACTTCAATAATATTCTTAAGAAAATTGTCTTTTCACGATAGCTTCTTAAAATAAATGGTTTGGACATTGCAAAATTTTAAATTCCTGTTTTATAATTTGTACCTACGTCATGTAGTATAAAGTTACTTTAATATATGTAAATAGTATATTATACACCAAGGAGCTAATGTGTTACTTTTTATATCAGAGCAAAAAGTACGTAGCACGACCGAAGGAAGGGATACAATTCGTTTAGTGATAAAAAGACACACTTTAGTCCTAAGGTTTATTTATTATTTTGGCACTTCTGCATTATTTCTTACAAAAAAAATATTACTGATTTTCCCTTCTTTAAAAATAGACCCATTAGAAACTATCATTTTTTGATAAATTTTGCTTAGAAAAGTGATTAAACCACATGCGAATACATTTTTATCATCCAAACTCCTTGTCAAACTTTATTATTTGTAAAATGTTTTTGGCTTTGTAAGTTTTTAGGAAATAATCTAGCCGTATACCACTCGAATTGCAAATATAAATTGATTTAACTATCCCAATGTTTTTTTCAAGATGGGCTTGGCAAATAGTTTAACAAAAAAAAATTACATTTAACTACTTTTTTAAGAAAAATCTTGCTCAAAATATTGTTGGGTAGTTTAATCCAATAAATTTATAGGTCGTGTGAAATACGTGAAAAAACGGAAAAATTGAGGCATTCTATTAAGAACGAAATGTTAAAAAATTGTCCAGTGGTAGACAATTTGAAATATGAAACCTATGCGAAATATTTAGTTGCCAAGGGTTTTCGTAGCTAATTTACAAATTCTTATTTTACTTAAGTCTCTGAAGTGCGAGATAGATATTTATGATACAAGGAAAAAAGGCTCTAAATTCTAGCTCGAGGTTGTGTTGTCTCCCGACGTGAACCGAAGGAGACAAAAAACCGAGAGCTTAACTCTAAAACTTTTCGTGTATAATATACTAATTTTTCTGTGACAGGAAAAACGACGACTTATTCCTAAAAAATATATTATTCAAATATATTAAAGTCAGAAAATTAATTATGTAAAATTTGAAGTTTCAAACTGGTCAGCTATTGTATTTGAAACGACAATTAAATCTTTCGTTTATTATCTACTTTAATTACGTGTATGTAAGTCCGGGAAAAAGGTACCCACTTTTTTTTAACGGAAAAAGTAAATTTTATGCAAAGTCACATTTTAGTACCTTTCAGAGAGATATTATAAGAATTTTTCCCCGAGCGGAAAAAAAAATGTAATCTGATAATAAAATGTATTATTGCATATGAAGAAACAAGTCTATATAAAATAAAATAAACATGCTTAGAAAAAAAAATACACATTATTGTTTATACCATATGTTGTATATTTTCAATTAATTGTTTTGGTACATTTTTAACGTCAGTTTTCCTGAGACTAATTTCCTAAGATTGTTAGAAATGCTTTTATCAATAAAAATACCATATTTGTTCTTATTTATTCCCCTTTATCATAATTTTTGTTTTTTTTTTTCCATTTATCTATTCACAAAATCTATTAGACAAGCGAGTTATAAGGTACAGGTGCATTTTTCACTATAAATTTTTTGGTTACTGGCCTCGTTTTTAATTTTTTAAATGGAACACCTTGTATTTTTAAACATTTTTGGACTCTTAAGACAATTTTTAAAACCAAGTTTTAAAGACCTTTTATAATTATTCTTTTAACACCGCTTTTTGCGAACCCTGTATAAAAAGTCAACATTTTCATTTCGTAAATAATATTTTTTTATAAACAATTTTGAAACAAGTATAAACTTTTTATAAAAAATCTTTGTTTTTTTGTTTAAATCCATTTTTTTTATTAACTACATCTGTGTACAGTGTGTATATGAAAAAAAAGTTGAAAATGCCTCTCAGTACTAGGCCACGTGACCACAAAAATGTTTACGGCAACAATTTATTGATACTTGTTCCTTTTCCTGGGTGTTATTCGATTTAGATTTATTATGCCATTTGAAAGATAATGATAGGGGGAGCTTTTAAATTCCTTACTGTATAATTTAGTTTTCTACAGAAATTGTCTATTACATACCTAATTTACATTTAGGCTTAGGCTACAATACCAAGCGGCGAGCAGCGAGCAAAGAGAATAAGAGTACTCGCTTTGATCTTCATGTTCGTATAAAAGAATTATTAGTATATATATGTAAGTTGGTTTCAAAACGCTGCTTACCACAAAATATCGGAGTCAGAACCGAACACCAATACCAAGATTTGAAACTCTTTGATCGCCGCTTCCGCTTGGTATCGTAGCCGAGGCCTTGTATACTTACAGGAACAACATAAACTAATCCGACAACAAATGCACCAATAGCAGTAGCTAAAGATACATGCCAAATTTTTAGAAATGGAAAAGCATCCATTATCACTGTAAATGCACATCCTTGCAAAGCTACAAGACTTCCTACTCCTAGGACGAATAGCATTACGAAGAAAAGGATTGCAAAGAGCTTAAAATAATAGAGAAAATAATTAAAAGTTAATTTAACTTATAAACAAAGATAAAACACGATAAAGTTTAACTTGAAAATTGTTTTGGTAAACATGAAACTTTTCGATTAAAAGTTGTGTTTTGTTAACTCACTTATAAGGATTATAATACATTAGGTGTTAATTAAGTGCTTAATTTTTTTATTGTACCGGGTATTAAGTAATAAATTTACACTCCCCTTAACTTTTTTAATCGACGAATATAAATAATTATATCAGTTTTTTGGGTTAGTTCTGTAGTTTATATAGATATTGTATTGTTAATATCTCTTAAAATCTCCAAGGCAGGACAAAGATTATGATTTTTTAATTGAATTTCCTGTATAATATATTTCTAATTAAAAGATCTCTTAGAAAGCTTTTAAAAAATACTTAATTTAATAAGTAAGTGTAGCTAGGCGTAGGCGGTTGCCTACAGTCTCGCGCTGTGGGAACCTATGCGGCAAGGTGACGGTATGAAATGTGAAAAATACCGAAATTAAAGATGCGGAGGGTCTTGAAGACCCTAAAATTGTAAAATAGGAGCAAATGCCCGCAAAAGTGTAGAAGGTGGAAAAAAAAAAAAGGAAAGGACCTTTTTTTGCTCCTTAAAATTTTCACAGGATAAAAGGTGGCCTCGCGGATAACTATGACTACGCCTAAAGGTCCTCATAAAAAGGTTTTTTTGTTTTTTTGCTCCTCAAAAATGTTTGTCATGAAAGGGGGCCTCGACTTCGCCTACGTCTAATTTTGGTATTTTATGCTTTATATGGAGATTAAATTTAAACAAAATATTATTTGGCTTTTCTCCAAAATAAAATTAAAAAGTTTATTTAACATTTTAAGAAATTTTTAAAACTTATATACATTATGAAACTATTCACAGCTCTTACAATAACAGCAATAAATAAAGTATGATTACTTTAAAAGAAATAAAAATAATGAAACATTTAATATTTAATTACTTACAATACAATTTGGTCACGTAACGCCACTGCATTTAATATAACTATCTCTATTAGTTTTAAAATCATGATCATCTAAATTCAAAAGAATAAGTAAATTTTAATTATGTAGGTAGGGTAATTTTTATTTATGTCCATATTTCCAAAACCATTAAAGACAGACCAATAAAAATATGGCATTTTTGTAATGCTCTTTAAATTCTCTTTTAATGGTGATTTAATATACAGGGTGTTTCATTTTTAAAAACCATACTTTTTGTCGTACCTGTATATCTTAAGAGAGAAAAAAAAAAAAATTGGATGAAAAAACAGATTCCACAGAAATATTTAAACAAAATAGTGTTTTTATTTAAAAAATAAAGAAGTAAGTTTATTACGTTTCTAATGGATATTAAAATTTATTCTTCAGATTTGCATGGCCACACTTTAAAACCTACTAAGATATATATAGAAAATTGTATATTTTTTAAAGGTTTTTAAAAATATCTCTTTTTAATGTTGAAGTAATATACACCATTTTCATTTAAAACAATTATGTTTTTGTCGTACCCTTTATATCTTACGAGATGATAAAAACTGGATTACTAATTCTAAAAACTACAGAATTAACCCTAAAATTTCCAATTATTTTGTACGCCAAAAATCAAAAAGTTAAGATGGGTGTAAAATTATAGCTGGACACCCGGTGCAGAAAATGAAGTTCAAAAAGATAAAATCCCGCAATTCTTTGGTCCTACATGGGTTTACGTTAAAATTTAACAGAAGGTAGAAAAATGGTCCAAAGATCAAAATCTATATTAAACCGAACTTTCTGCAATTTTCGGTATACACTTGTATTAAGCTAATACGTTCAAGAATTTTAACCAATTTTAAAAGCCTAATTTGTAGAAAAATTGTGTAATTTAATAATAATATGCTTCGAAGAATACTGAAAAATCGGTATTTAAATACGAATACCGTAAAAACTATTTAAATACTGAATATTTTAATACCAAGAAAAAAAAATCGAATACACATAGTATTTAGGATGAATACCGGGATTATATGTTTATGGATACGCTGAAGTTGTTAAAGTTCTTCCTTTTAGAAAATGCGAAAAAGCAACTTTGTTTTAAGCAATCTTTTGAAAAAAAAGTTTCCCTTCCTTTTTTAAACAAATCTTTAAAAGAAACTTATTATTAGACCTTTTAATTTCGGTATATTTGAATACCTACAGACTCGGTATTCGAATATTCATACTGGTATTCGGTATTAAAATACTCAAAAAATGTAGGTATTCTGAATACAAAATCTCAAACATCTGATCAAAAAAAGTACGTGCAGAATACCGTATACTAAACACACGAATACTCTTCGAATAGCAGGCCAATGTGTATTCTTGAATACAATGCAGAATACCGAGTATTTAAGTACTACCCAACTCTGCTTAGAAGTGGGATATTCTTTTTTTTGAAGAAAAAAATACTGTTTTTTTAACGGCATTTTTATTAATGGAAAGTGTATTTAAAAACCATTTTGTAAGATTTTAGAGACTATACTAGTCTTTTTTAATAAAATTCCTAAAGATTCCATCAGAGGCGCATTTACAGATTATCGCCCGAGGCTATTTTTATTTTCTTTCGCCGCCCCTATGTTTATCCTTTTTCCTTGAAAAATAATTTTTTGAAGACAAAAAAATTCTCACTTTTATTTTTTATTTCTCTACGTACAAAAATAAAATTCGAAATCCACAAAAGTACAAAATCTGCCGCCCCCTAAATAACGTCTGCCGCCCCCCAAAAACGCCGCCATAGGCTTCAGCCTACTCAGCCTTTGTAAATACGCCACCGATTCCATGACTTTTAATGTGGTGAGTTTAAAGGATCAGAAAAAGGTGGTGGTTGATCGTAAATAGAGTGTTTTTATAACTCGCCAAATATTTACTGTACAGAATTCTACGTACAGAGAAATTTAAGTCATTAAAATAGTTACAATTTTGTACTTTTTATTTTTCTTTTAATTATTTCCAGTATTTTCGGAGTTTTTTTGAACAAAAAGGGTAAAAAATCGTTTTTTACTTTAATTTTATCCAAAATTGGGCATTTTAAATTAGTAAAACTTTTGGACGTATTTTTTGTGGCAAGCAGTGGTGCAGGGGCTGACGTGCCAGTCTCTCACCGCAGCGATCTGGGTTCGAATCAGGGAATCGGACATCGGATTTTTAATTGCTCGTCACTTCACAGTTGGCAATGGCAAACCACTGTGTAGTATTCTGCCATTTCTAGTACTACCGCGTTGTCTAACAGGTGCTGTAAAATACAAAATTGCATGTTTCAGGGCTTGGATAACGTTGACGGAACACGACAACAATGAGTTAAACATCAAGTAACCCGGCACCTCATGGTACACTGGTATTAAGGCCTAGGCCTTCGTGAGATGTCATAAAGTTAAAAAAAACAATACATGCATAAAGAGAATTGTAGAAGAGTAAAGGTCAATTTTAATTAGGGTGCTAGCGCTAGTTAGAGGGTTGTTTTGCACATTAAGTTAGGTACTGGCCCGATTTTTGTCAGAACTTACTCAATTTTTGCGCCAGTGACTTTTTTTTAAAGAAAGGTGTAGAATTTTTTCCGTTATTTAACTTGGAATCAAATTTGGATTTGACAAAAAGCTAATTAATAACACGCCCTACCTTGGTTGGTATTGGTCATAAAAAGTTATAACAAAAGAACTTTGTTTTTTTTAAAAGCTACAATTTTGTTTTATACAGTTTTTTTTTGATAAAGTGTATAATTTGCGAGTAAGTCGCAAAAAGTCCATTCAAAACAAATATTTTTGTACAAAAATTGTTGTCTTTAATGGTAAATAACTTATATATATAAAAATATTGGTTTTACAAAAACATATGTAAAAACACTGTTTGCTAAGAATCACTTTTTTAATGCATATCCGTGGTTAAAATTGATAAAAAATGTTTACCACAGATACGAACTGGCATGCGCTTCCAGGGTTTTGGCACCCTTCGGTTTGAAATAGATTTTGATTCTTGGGCTATTCCTACCTTCTGTTAAAATTTCAAGTAAATCCATTTGGGACCAAAGAAGTTTGATGTAAAATGCATTATTTACCGCACTAAAATATACTTTATGGTTTTGTAAAAAATTAAATTTTAACTCAAACAGTTGTCTGTTTGCCTAAAGAAACTTAAACATTATTAAAGCATCTGGCTATTTTAATTTTATATTTAGGTTGCTAGACAACAACGGCACTTGGCCAAAAAAAAAAATCACGGTGAAAATATTTCAGGCTACGAAAGACACTTTAAATAAATACATTTTTACCCATGGGACTACTTCAAATCTAGCAATAGCTTCCGGGTAAGAAATAAAAGCTAAACCTGTCCCTCCTGATTTTACAACTTCTGACACATCTGCGTTCATTTTAAATGCCAAGTTACCCAAAATACCAAAATTGTTGTTCCAGCTAAAAGTGAAGTCAAGGTATCCAGAGTTGTGACTACCATAGCATCCCTCAGAAAATAAAATAAATTAAACTGTTTAAACACTTTTAAGTTGTAACCTATAATATTGTTAAGAAACATACAGTTATATTCATAAAAGAGGCGTACAAGCAATAAAAGAGCGGTAACCTACCTTATTTTTGGGTTTGTAACTGATTTTTGGTGAGGGTTAATGAAGGTCATATGTTTTTAATTAATTGGCGGGTACCTTGCTTTTTAAAATACCGATAGCAATATTTACCTATTTTGACTTTGTCAGTCTATAATGACACCTCAATTATTTAAAATTTCAAAGTCGTAAGGATCAATATTAACTTGCAATTTTTATTTATTTTAATTTGATTTATTTATATTTAAGTTCTCGCCCGACGCTAATATTTCAAATTTTTGAATACATTAGCATGTGTTAACTTTCTTTAAACAGTCAGTTTCAGAAGACGGTTTAAAAAAATAAAGAAACGTATTTCCGTTTCTTATCTCGGTACGCCTTATTTATGAATATGACTGTATTTTTGATTAGCGGTCTTGAAAATTCATCCTCAAGTATTTTTTAAAAGAATATACTTATTTATATAAGCAAATGAGTAAAATTTTTACCTATAAACGTTGTGACGAAAACCGTTGTAGGATGCATACATAGAAACAGATCCAAATCCAATATTAAGTGAAAAAAGCATTGGGTAACAGCAGAATACCAGACCTAAAAATTCGCAAAGAAAAGCACATTTTTCTTTATGTTTAGAATGAAAAATTATCAGAGATGTAGCTCGTATTTAATTTAAAAATGTTAACCAAAATTTATCGAATTTAAACGTCCCACAGACTATCCAATATGTTGTATAACTCAAGCAGAGTTGGTTCGAATACTGAAAATCTTGAAATACTGTGAAAAAAAGTATTTGAATACTCAGTATTTACGAATACCAGGATTGGGTATTCATGAATACTGATAACAAAAAAAAGTCGATGCTTAAAAATTTTAAAGACAAAACACTTTAGAACCAATTAAAAATATTCCCTGTCTGTTTTCCTATTGTAACTTATGTCAAAAATTTTGAAGAGCAAAAGAAGGTCCTCGTCTGATTTTTTTCCGTTTTTGTTTACGTCATTCTAATATTTTAATATTTACCACTTAAGTATTCGAATATTGACAATCTTGGTATTTGAATACTCGGTATCCCAGTATTCAAATATTTAAAAAATGTATTCATCAGAATACCTAAAACGTATTCAAATTCTTCCATTCTGAATACAAAATCCCGAATACTGACCAAAAAGTATTCTGTCGAGTACCAAATAAACACACAGATCTATTCAAATATTATTTCAATACTCAGTCCAATGTATTCTGAATATGACTCAGAATACTGAGGATTCGAATACTACCCAACCCTGAACTTAAGTAGATTTGACTATCGAAACGGCGCAGAGTGCGTTGAGAGATAGGGATTTCGGGACAAAAATCGTATCAGTCTTATCACAAAAATAGTTTCGTTAATATACATTATTGAGTAGGGTACCATGCCCCACCATGCTCTAATTTTATTTTACAGGGTGATTAAAAAATAGAAATCAATTAACAAAAATGTACAGGGTTGCGGTAAACCTTAAGGCGATTATTTATACGTTATTTTATAAAAAAAAGTTAATATAAACCTAGCTCGGAAATTGCATAGTTTTTAAGATACAGGATGTACTTCTTTTTAATTGTCTTTTTATAAATATCATAAATATTCTTTATTAAATTTTAATGTAATTAGCTTCGCCTTTATTAATTTTCTGAAGTCCAGTGGCGTCACGAACAGCACTTTAACGAATATTTCTGACAAAAAAAATGTAGTTTACTGACTTTAATACAACTCTTGTATTTTCTGTAGAGCAGGCAAGTAAATTTACAATGTTTCTTCCTTTAATATTTGTCTTTCATATTGGTTTGTTGTGGAGTAATGATAAACATAACATAACTGCTCATAATACTCATACCTAACATAATTAAATTTTTCTATTAAAAATTACTTTTTATATTCTTTACTACCAATTGCAGAACAACATGTTTAAGAGAAACTAATTACCTAATAACAGTGCAATTAAAGCAAAAATTATTTATTTTTCGTTACCACAACCTTAAAATTACTTCTGGTTTAAGCGGAAGTATCTTAACTAAATTTTAAATACAAATGCACAAGTTTTTCCTACATTTATATTTTTTTACAAAGTTATCGTTTTAAAAATATACCATAATTGGTGTTTCTCTCTAAAATGGCTGACAGAAAATACTTTAAAAAAGCAGGTAGGTTTTTTTCTTTGAATATTTTACAGGTAGTGATATATTCAAGGATTTTTAAATAACTCACATTCCATAATTCATTTACTTTTTAATGTACCTAATGGATGATAATACATCGATAGTTTACACAAATGTTTTAAATGAAACAACCCCCTCCCCTTCCCATATTTAAGTTTACTTTAAAATTCCACACTAAAATCACGTACTTATGACATATCACAACGTATATTTTGAAGATGATTAAATTTACATATAAATCTTTATTTGGTTGCCGTTAAAAAATGATCAATGGCTGCCATCTCAAAAGAAACAATATGTCGATATGTCATTGGAAAAAGATTTTATTGTGGAATTTTTAAATAAAATTAAAAGATGTGTCTCTATTTAATATGTTTGGAAAATTTGGAATTTTCTATTTTTAATAACATTAAAAATTAAAATTACGTGTGTAATGTAAGTAATCTATTAAAGAAAATAAAATATATCAAATACCTGTGAAAATAAAATGGATTATCCTTCTATTTTTATAGCCGTTAAAGAGAAATAAAAATATATTCAAAGAAAAATTCATGGGGGTACTTTTTTATAATATTTTTTGGCCGCCACTTTAAAAATAAACACTCTTATATTTATATGATATATTATTTAAAAGAATATAGGGGTACATTTTTAGAAAAGAAAATAGGCACTTTTATTTAAATAGGACATTTTAAGGTAATTCTGGTGAAACCAGAAGTGATTTTAAGGTTGTAATAACAACAAAAAATCTCAATTTATATTATAATAATATTGTAAATATTTTTTAGTTCTTCCTAAAACCTAAAAAACTTGTGGGGGAAGAGGTAACAATATTTTGTGTCACCCAGTATAACTAAATTAAAAAAGGTTTTTTTATTAACGTAGAACGCAGCATTTAAAGTTACCCCCTGCACACTTACTTTTGCATCACGCAGTTTTCCCATTGAGGATTTATAAAATACAAAATTCCTGTGCCAGATCCTTCCAACGTTACAGCTCTGATTAATAAGGTAAATAAAATAATATAGGGGAAAATGGCTAGGAAATATGATGCTTTGCCAGAACTTTGCACACCTTTTGCACATACTGCAAAGGTGATTATCCAAGAGACTAAAAGGCAGAGGACTAAACGCCATTCCGGAGTGCCCAAACCATTTGAAATGTCTACGTATTCTTTTAATACTTCTACCCTAAAATAATTAAAAACAAACAAAATTTTAGAACCATCAGAAGTATACACTGTGCGTATCTAAAGTCAGGACCCCCTTCCTTACTTTTAAATTGTTCGGTATTTTTACGGAAGTTTAAGGACATGAGTTGGACAACGTAAACCAAATTTTAGGCAAGAAATGACAGATATAAATGTCAAACTGAGAGTTGGGCGCCGTATTAAAAAAATAACTAAATGGAAATGGAGGTCTTGTTGCACATCATTTTAAAGCTCCTAACAACTACTTTATAATCGTAGAACATAAAGTCAATATCTTTGCCTACTACACTATGGCGGTACTAATAATCTAAATAACAGATTTTGATGGCCATCTTTCGAAACCAATAAAGTTAGATATACCTTATGTGGTATTTCCCTTAAACTCTTTTAAATGTTGATATTGGTGATATGCATGGATAGGACAAAATTATATATTTTTTAATGACGCACCCTGTATAGCAAATCACCAATAAACATAGATATATTTGTAAGACATTTAAAAACATACCACATTAGGAATACCTGAGAAATATGGCCATCTAAATCAGGTATTTTGATGTTATTTTAAAGTACCGTTATTTTGTAGTAGATTAAGGTTAAGCTTTATATTCTGGGACTATAAAGTACTCGTGAGGAAATTTTAAAAATGTATTCCAAAATTCTAAGGTTAATTTTTTTTTTATTTAAAATGGCTTCCAGTTCCAAGTTTGACAATATTATCTGTCAGTACTTCCCTAAAATTTGGTTTATGTTGTCTTACTAAAGTCCCCCACTAACTTTTAGCAAAACGTACGTTAGCCGTACGTAAAACCGCTAGAGCTGTCTTCTCAAAAGTGATATCAGCCTTGTTGTCAAATTTTAATAAAATTGCGGTGTTGTCATATCTCGGTAACTTGTAAAGATTAAATTATAAAAAAATTTATACTTACTTAAGTTGGCACGCTCATTTTATTGCAACTAAAAGAAATAGGGCATTCCATTTAAAATATCCAAAATATAACGTGCAGTGCAAAAATGGAAAATCTGGCAACAATGACAATATCACTGTTTAAATCTACTTGCCCAAAAACCTTTAAATACTAAAGTTTGCAAATGCAGCTTAAGTCGCTTTAGAGATATTTGAGCACGTCTAAACTTTTTGGTTAATAGTAAATTCATTAAAAAAAAGGCTGTGAAAAATAGAAAAATGCAATTTTTTTATTTAAAAATTAAAATATGACATGTGATATGATGACATCGTTGAATTTGTAATAAAAAAATGGAATTAGATACAGGGTTTTTTTCGAGCCTTATAAAAAAATAAAGTTGATGATGGTTTCTTGAAATCGAAACAGTCGGGTATAAAATCTAAAAAAACCATCGTGTAGTAGCTAAAAAGTGCCAATTAAAAAGTGTTATAAGTTTTTTATATCGTCTTTAAATAGAGTCAGAAAAAATAAAATCGATATAGTCATTTCTTGCCAAGTATCTCAGCAGCCATGAAAATTTGTCAAGTTTTTAAACGGCATGAAAATAAGCTTTTAAAAACACAACTTTTCCTAATTTAACCTAAGCTGTATCTCGAATAAGTACTGAGATTCCCATGCTTAGGATCCTTATCTTGGACACACTGTATATGGTTTTTTGACCCAGTCTAATTTTTTGTCCTTGTGTACTAATTAATGTTTTAATTATTGCACAAAAACTTATTTTTAATATTTTATCTTTACCTAAAATAAGTTCTGAAGAACTCATTCCAGTGCCATTAGTGGGCAGTAAGTCCGAGTTGGAAGGAATACAAGTAATATTTTCATGCATCACCCAATCGACATTATTCCATGTTGGATTACACTCTGCCCAGGGCAAAGTTTGATGTAAAAGAACTGACTAGGATAAAACAATGTTATTGCCATAAGGGAACAATAGTAAGTAGCAACGCTTATTGTTCCAACGAGCTGTCCAAAGCCAATGCCTGAAAAATTAAACAAAATATTAGAAGTGGTAATGATGTAAAGGGCGGATTATATGCAAAGTGCTTATACAAATTATTATTTTAAAAGCATATTTTTTATGTTCTTTTAGTTATTAAACAAATAAAATTACCCGTGTAATCACCTAGGGATTTAATATTTCTCTTGTAAAATACATGCGAAAACAAGTCTTTATAAGCAAATCTATATAATCTTCGAACACTTGGGTTTTTGTTTATGTTTTTGTCCCGGCGGTAGACTAAACTTTGAGCTGTAATAGTTGGGTAATGCATGAACTTCTTAATTTCATGATTTCAATTTACCAATATCTGCTAAACGATCTGTTTTTATATCGACTTGTAACACATCCTTTGATTTTGATATATTTCTCAAAAGATTTTATTGTTTTGTGTAACGATTTAATATTTGGTTTTATACAAAATCTGGAGTTGCAAAAATGTCTTTGCAAATTAAAAAATTTTCAGAGTTGAAATTTAGCAAAAAAATATATATAAAATTAAAATGCCTTTTACACAATTTTATGTTAAAAAATGTTCCTTTTATATTTTTTTTTAAAAACAAACATCTTTTTAAACCCTAGCTGTGCTCCTCTATACCCTGTTATTACTATAATAATAAATAAAGAAATAGTGAATATAAGAATACATATTTGGTCAAAATGCATATAACTGTATATTTCAAAGGCACACATAGCTTATACTAATAGGCGCATTTTCTTGTTTTTGAAATTTACATGCATATAATCCACCCATTGGTAATAAGTTACAAAATTTCACTAAAGCAACCCAAAACTTGAGCTTACATACCCTTTTAAACACCCATCTTGATCTCATCCTTTGTTGTTTTTGTGTAACATACAGGGCAAGTCTGTACAAAATTTGCTCTCGCAAATTCTTTGGGTCAAAATATAACAACCTAATGCTATTTGGGTGAGCTTTCAGTAACTTTTAATACTCCATGTTTATGTCTTTTTAGATAATATTTAATTAAATATCAAAATTATTTAATATAATAACCTATTAGTAAACAAATCTAAACACTTAACACAATGTAGGGTTATAATAGCTTTATTATCCATAGTAGCTTTTTATTTTTCAAAAGTTATATCTTATTATTCTCATAACCGTCCCATGTCTCAAAACAAATATTTTAGGACCACAACCATTTGTGTGTCAACTTATAGTGCATCTTAAAAAACTGTACTAAATTTAAATCTTCAATCTACAAAAAACGCTTTAATACTCCTGTGTCGCTTTTTTAAAAAGCTAATATAAAATTATTAGAACCTTGTCTCTACCTTTGAGTTTAAACATGGGTTAATTTCGATTTCTCACCCTGCGAGACCCAATAAACCTATATATAGGGTGGCCGCTTCAGGTGTCGAGAAACTTTGGATATAGTTTAAACAAGCCAAAAATTTGAACAAAAAAATATTTATACTATCATATGACCTAAACGTCTTAGTTTTAAAATACAGAAAATTTAAATATTTTTAAAATTAGAGAGGATTAAGAAACATTTTTTGGCATACAAGAAAAAAATTTAGCAGTGTCGCTTATAAGGGGTTTAGGGTAATATGATATAGTGATAATATAGAAAAAATGATACGCTACTGCATTTTTAAAAATAAAAATATTTTTAAGAATTCCCATTTAGTTTAACAGAAATTTGATCTTTTGACTTTTTTTTTATTTAATGCACGGTTTTCACGTAAATAGATAAAAACCATTTCTCGCTGGTCAAATTCCTATCTAATTAAAGAATAAATAGCAGAGGTGATTTTTACTGGAGAATTTGATATTTTTGATATTAAATGACCAACCAAGAAATGGTTTTTTATTTATTTGCGCGAAAATCGCGCATCCTAATAAAAAAAAGTAAAGTTTAAATTTGTTAAAACCTAATAAGTATTTTTAAAATTATTTTTATTTTAGAAATGCGGTGGCGTAACATTTTTATATTAAAATATTTAACTTAAAACCTTTTATGGACGACACTGGTAAAAATTATTATTTTCTTGTATGCCAAAAATGTCTTTGAAGACTTCTCCCCAAATTTTTTAAAGATATTCAAATTGGTATAAAAGTTATTATATTTTCTTTTTTTTAATACCGTGTAGTTCAAAGACTAAAACGTTTAGGACATGTTTTCAAGTAAAGTTTTTTCCTAATTTTATTGTTGAATTTATATCCAAAGTATCTTGGATACCTCGGCAGCCACCATGTATTACAAAAAAAAGAAAAAACTAAAATGGGTAAATTTAAATAGAAACTTTGATGATGCTTTGTATTTCAAAAACGAGTCGTTTTTTGACTAAGGTAAATTGCATTAGTTTTTTTATTTTGGCAGGTTTGTGGTAGCATTTGGTACAGTATACCCTTTACTTTAATTAAAAAGCCCTAAACAAAAATATTTTTATAGTATTATTAATAAAAACCCTTTTGTTACTTTTTCAATAAAAAAAAACTTTCAAAAAGATTATCAAACTAGATGGACAAAAATTTACCTTTAAGTGCTGGTGCCAATTTTCCAAACATTTCTACATTTCCTCGACACAAGTAAACTGTCCTAGACAAAACCTCAAGATAATACATGGGTCTACCAAGCAGTACTAAAACCAATATGTATGGAATTAAAAGGCTCCTCCACCATTTTCATATGCAACAAATGAAATCTCCAGATATTTCCCAAGCCCACATTCATTGCGATACAGGACATAAGAAACTCTATTGGTTTGTCCCATGATGCTCAGTCTGTATTTGCTGGTTCGTGGCTATCCGAAGGAGGTTCCTTTAAAAAGTTCTTACTTAGATAGAACGTATTGAATCCATTTATTTTAAAACTTATTATTTATTTTAAAATTTTATTAACAATAAGGTTGTATTTACAAAAATACAAATAATAAGTACAGTAGAGTGGCAGAGCTAAGTAAAACAACTGCCAAAATCAGAGCTGGAAATTGAAGAAAGGGTGAAGGATAGGTGTATTCCCTTGGGTTTTTCGGTGTGCAAAGATTTATTCCATCAAAGTTAAATTAAAGGGATCTATTTCTACTAAGGTTATTTAATATGTTAAATAGGGTACTTGTCTTTGTGTTTTGATTGCTTAAGGTAAAAAAAAAATGTCTCCGGATTGCGTTAAAAAAATTGAGGGCTTTTCCATTAACTTTATTTTTATAAACATAGGTTTGGAATGAAAATAATTTTTCATTAAAAAAATATTGTCATTTCATAGTAAAAAGCGTGGGGTGCATTTTACTATTTTTTCATAACTTTTCCATCATAGATATTTGCAAATATAATAATTATAACATTTAATATATTTATCACCCCACGCTTTTTACTATGAAATGACAATATTTTTTTAATGAAAAATTATTTTCTAATTTTTAGTTCGGTTGCATATAAAAGCGTGTTTTTTAGTTTTTAAACTATTAATTATTTTTCATTTTTTAGTTTCTGCTACTCTTGACAAAATGGCGAAAAATTTTTTTTAATGAACAAGAGTGGCAAATTTTAAAATTTTTCCAACAGATTGCAACTCACTAAAAATTTCTTCTTCATTAAGTAGCAAAGTTTGAAATTTTGCCAACAGATGGCAATCCAGGCAATGTTTGGACCGTTGCCAATATATTGCAACCCACTAAAAAATTTCTTCTTCATTTAATAGCAAAGTTTGAAATGTTGCCAACAGATGGCAACCTAGGTGTTGTTTTTATATTATTATAATGGAATTTTTTTCCTGGCGATCAAAAAAGATAACGGGATACTGTTTGCAGATTATTGCATTGTCATGTTTCCTTAATACGTGTGCAAAGTTTCAAAGAAATCGAATAGCTGGAAGTTGGTTAAAATTAGGCTCAAAGATTCCGTTACATAGCCAGATAGTTACAACCCAAGTTAATAAAAAAGCGTGTTAACGGCATTTATTAACTGTTATTGTTCATAAAATTGAACACCAATGGTGCAACTAACCCTATATTTTTATTGTTCATAAAAATTGAACACCAATGGTGCAACTAACCAAATTGTGTAAAAACTAAAAAATTTCTTCTTCATTTAATAGCAAAGTTTGAAATGTTGCCAACAGATGGCATCCTAGGTGTTGTTTTTATAATATAATGGAATTTTTTTCCTGGCGATTCAAAAAAGATAACGGGATACTGTTTTTAAATTATTGCATCTTCATCGGTCCTTGACACGTGTGCAAGTTTCAAAGAAATCGAATAGCTGGAAGTTGGTTAAAATTAGGCTCAAAGATTCCGTTAATTTAATATTTTTGTTACATAATAATTGCTAAAAAAAAAATTGAAACCTAATTTTTAAAACAAAATTATGAAAATACTTGATATAAATGAACTTGATATGTCAGTCTGTGGTTTTAGCTTCTGGGGTGTTAGTTTTTAAACTACAAGTGTTAAACATTTTAAACAACTTTTGTTGTGTTTATGGTTTAAAAATATCCAATTAAGTTTTTACTTACTAAAGTAATACGGAAAAAACAGACATAAAAGCGGTATTTTTATTTGCCTAATCTTAAAAAGCACAAACATTTTATACACATTTACACAATCAGTGGCGTACCGTTTATTTGTTAGAAATATTCCTTTAGTTTGCCTCTCGAGATGCCACTGGACTTATTAAAAGTAATTAAGTTAGTGATAAATAACCCCCTTAATGCCATTAATAACTATACCAAATTAAAACAAAGTTGGTTAAAGAATAATTTTAATATTTTTTAAAAAATTTTTTTTGGAAATATTTTGCTTTAAATGAGTCCAAGAATCACCCCCTAAATATTAGTATGTCTTTAAGGAACACCCTGAATGGTTATTTATTGTTTACTGGGATAGGGATTTAACCATGCTCAGAAATAGTTTTTATTTATTTACGCGAAAACCGGACAACAAATAAAAAAGTCAAGACACCAAATTGGTTCCAAACTAAATAAGAATATTAAAAAAATATTGGTATTAAAAAAATGCAGTGGCGTGCCATTTTTTCTTAAAAATTATTGACCCGTAACCCTTCATGGACGACAATGTTATTTTTTTTTGTTGTATACCAAAAATTGTCTTTTGATGCATAGGAGGCGTACTTCATTGTTTTTTAAATATCTAAACTCGTATAAAAGTTATCATAAAGAAACAATAATTTTTAAAAAAATTTTAACACCCTGTAGTTTAAAAGCTAAGACGTTTAGGACATATATTTATATGAAGTTTTTTTCCTTATTGATTTTTTGTAGAATCAACCGTCAGAGTTTCTAGGCAGGGTTACTGGACACCCTGTCTTCCCTGCACATAGTGCGTGATTAACACATTTAAGTCGGCCGGGCTCTACTTTGGAACCCTTCAATCAATTAGGGACCATTTTTTTGGTAATAAAGAGATTATAAAAGTCTATAATAAAAGTAATTTTGAGATGCCTAAAACATTTTCTGTATTTTAACACGCAGTTGCAAAATAACCGCAAACGGCCAAAAAGTCTATAATGAAAATAATTATGCTTAAAGTATTTAAAAAGAGTGCATTATCAAAATTGAAACTAGCCACTTCGTGTCATCAAAATGTTAGTTTTTAACCAAAACCCCTGAGGATTACTTTATTTCCAAAACTATTAAAATTAGATATTACATGACATCAAAACCTTTTTTAAATAATAAATGTATACGTCTTTCAAATGGTAACAAAATATGCAAGGTTTTATGTTTAAAAATATACTTTTTTACTTTGTAACTAGGAAACACGATTGTCCAATATTTTTTCCATGGTTAAAAGGCGTTTAAAATTACTAATGAAAAGCACCTAATTTGGATGTCCTTGTGTAAGATTATAAATGGTTACAAATCGCTCATGAGCTCCAATAGTGGCACAACTTAAAAAACATGAGTTTTGTACTAAGACCAGATGTGAATAGGAAATACACATTTTTTTAGCAGCAAGACTGCAGCTAGCAGTAGAAAAAAAGTGTCAACTCAAAGGTAATCTTTCTTTAAAGCAAACTAAAGTATTTCTTATTACCCTAGTCATCTTGGTCAAATTAAAGAGTTAATCTGGAATCTCACGGAATAAGCTAAATATCTATACATACCTTTATTTTGGTACAAAATATACTGTCATAAAAATAATATAATAAAATAATAAAGTTTTTGCGAATATCTCGTTTCCTTTACTTTTCATTGCATTTATATTTATTACAAAATTTGTAGAACATAAAATTCTTTACAAATTTGATTTTTAGCATTTTTTGTCAGACCAACGGATCCGATAATAGAGGGCGCAGAGTGCATACTGTATGTACATACCTTAGCACGCAATCAATCGTGAGTTTTAGTCTAATATGTCATCTTTTAACCTAATTATTTGCTAAACATCACGATTTATTGCATGCTATGGTATGTACATCCACTAAAGTGCTTTACACTCTGCGCCCTCTGTTATCGGATCCGTTGGTATGACGAAAAAGTGCTTAAAATCAAATTTGTAAAGAATTTTGTGTCCTACATTTTTTTATAATAAATATAAATGCAACTAAAAGTAAAGAAAACAGGATATTCGCAAAAAACTGTTTTTGTTTTGACATTTGACCTATTATATTTCGGGTTCATTACACGATATCATAGGGGATTCTTAGGAGAGTATTTTTTGTAGTAAAATAAAGGTATGTACAGATATTCATCTTATTCCGTGAGATTCCGAAGTGAAAATCTAAATTAAATGACCTTTTACCTTAGCAATGAAAACTTTAAAATTCTATCTCAATACATAATTTTTTGAGTTTTGTCGCTATTGAAACCCATGAGCAAAATTTGTGAGTTATTTGCTATTTTTGCAAAAAAAGTAACAAGAAAACGTCCTACTTGACAAAACAGTGCGAGCTGCTATTTTAATTTACAGTTGATTACACGTTAAATGTTTCTAATCTACAATAAAAAGGCAGAGAACAACATCCTGGAATTTTAAAGAAGGACCATTTCGATTTGAAGATCAGTCACTAAAAACAAGTCAAGAGAAAATCTTTCCAATTTGTCAAAAGCAATTGTAATCGTGACTATTGACTTTTAAATTGAAAATGTATGTACTAGTTCCGATGTTTATGATTTTTTTTATTCCTAAATAAAAAATGATCCAAATAAACTAAATAAAACTATAAAAACACATACCTTTAAATTTTCTTCCACTATTTTAATGCCATCCAAATTACCATTGTCACTATCAAATCCTTTATTGGAATATCCGTTTTCCTAAAATTTTAAAATAAGAACTCCAATATTTTAAAAGAGATATTTTCTTACGTTTGGCATTTTAAAAATATTTTGCTTTTACAACCAATTAATGATGCACAATTTAACAAAAGTTATTTTTTCATTTTTGAAAAATAATTTTTAAAACAAGAACTTGTTTTTTTAAAACCCGTTAAAGTGGGTAATTTACCCAAAACCTGGTAAAAGCTTGAGGTTCGTACGAACTAAAACAAGGTGTTTAAAAGAAAATCTCAGCCAATTGTATTTTGCTATTTGATCTTTTTAATGGTAGAAATATTAGCAGAGATGGACTACATTTTTTCAATTATTTTAAATGGTAATGAATGTAACAAATATTTTAAATTACTGCCTTAAAACATGATGTTTTACTGGAGCACAGTAGCGTAGCCAGCGCCTGTATTTTTAAGTACAAAGTTTTGTTTTAAGTAACTGCTTAAAACACGAAATTGCAATTTTACATGGGGTAAAAAAAAGCAATAACATATTATACAAGGGTTCCCAAAAGTATAGGAACTGCCAAATATCTTAAAAACTAAGAGCCATAAAAAAGTTTAAATCTTGTGGTTACCTTCACCCAACCAAAAAGCCATTTATACATATTTAATGGGTGAAATAACTTTTTAAACACCCATTTTTATTGAAGAATTTGAGAGCTGAAAAAGTTTGCCTTAAACGTATCGAGAACCGTATTGATAAGCTAATGCCGCGTCCAGACTTGCAACAATTCGCAATGCCGCTCCACCCCAAACAGCAAGCTAACGTCATTATGACGTCATTTTTAAGTAATTTTTGGTCTTAGGACGTCATCAGACCAAAATTGTGACGTCATTTTATCGTCATTTTAATGACGTATTTTTGCTGTCTTTGAAGTGACGTCTTTTTTCGTCATACTGGCTTATAAAAATCTAATAACGTCATTTTTAGAAAACCCGCCAGAAAAATTTTGTACATTATATGATTCGTGTCAAAATCCAACCAAAGTATCATATGACAGAAAAATAGGACTAATAATTTTACAAAATTAAAATAGGAAAGAACTTTACCGACAGATGGCGTAATGAACAATAAATTACTACGTGTATTCAACATCCTCGCTTTTTATCGCCTACACCGTACCGATGAGACCAAAATAGTTCGAGACCGGTCTGCGGTTGGTGATCTCAATTGGCTTTGAAAGAAATATCTTCGGCTAGTGTTAAAATCTGCATCTCCAGGTTGAACAGTATCCCGAGAGATGCGACCTTGCGGTGCAGGGAAATTGCAAGCAGTAAGAAGTTTTTTCCTATTTAAATATTTAAATAATATATCGTATCATTTTACCTTTTAAAAAAAGTATATGCGTCAATTTTTCGTCATCCTAAAGACGTCATTAACGGGACGTCTTTTGTCTATGACTTAGGGAGGTCAAACGTTATTTTGTCGTCATCTTATGACGTCTTTGCTGACCAAATGTGACCAAAAATGACTAAAAAGAGACGTCAATAAGACGTCAGCTTGCTTCTTGTGACGCCGCATACCGTGCACCGTGCCACATAGTGCGGAAGTGGATGTGGTGAAATTCACGTCGGTTCAAGAGCTTGGAGAATGATTCTCCGATGCCAAACTTGTCGGTTTTTGACGTCCAAGGAGCGCGCAAACAGGTTGACTTTTGGATGAATGTTTGGCGAATTGTTGCAAGTCTGGACGCGGCTTAAGGGTCAAGAGTTATCAAGGTAACATGTGGAGGTTAATAATTATTTGGTACAAAATGTCTTTGATAATTATATCAGGGTTAAATTGACTTCTAGATGTATATTTCACCCCCAAATAAATTGTTAACGATTTTCGATCATTTTTTATTACGTACTCTTATATTTAATATTACTACTTAATATTTGTAAAATGTTTCCGAATTTTCATTCCTGCAATAAAAAAATGGGGATTTTTTTAATTCACTTCGACCTAAAAATATTTGTTAATGTACTTTCAAGGTCAAAACCAACATTACCACAGAATCCTCCATTTGATTTTATACCGCTTTTTTATTTAAATTTTTTATCTGTGACCCTTAGTTTGTACAATAAATATCTTAACGAATTAATATCCGTTTCTGAAGAATCTCTTTAACTTTTATTAAAAATAGTTTTAATTGAAATAATTTTACTTGACAGATGCATTATGTATGATGCATATTATTAGTCGTTTAATTTTTTTGTTTATATTAAATACAAAAACAAAATAAAAAATGTAACCTTTTATTGCGTTCCTTTAAAATACTTTCTAATAATACCGGTATGGAAACCAAACCACCGGCCATAGGCGAATCATGCAATGAATCTCTTTCCCATTCTGCTATGTACTCCCCTACATTTCACCGCTGCAACGAGCGCGAGTAGAACGAGATCAGGGGCTCCTTGCTTACCGCTTCCGCCTTTCGTTCGACAGCGACGCGAGCACCTCAAACCCCACCTAAAATATTTCCTATGCTTTTAATTCCCTATGGTCGGCAGGTTCGTTTCCACACCTGTATAAATATCAGGACAATACTCAATTCAAAACTTATTACTACCTCGATTGATCTATTTTATTTTGCACCTAGTCAAGGAAGCGGGTTGGGTCGACCGGCCTTCTTTGCCCACCTGTGGCTACGCCACTGCTGAAGCATAAAAATAAACTACTTTTACAAACGTAATCTATTTTTAACAGCAGTGATTATTAATGAAAGTAAATTAAAGGAAATCAGGTCTTTCAAAAGTATTAATAGGTTTTTAAAATTTTAATAAAAATGTACTATTTATGAGTTTACTTTAAATTGCTTTAAATTTATATTGAATCGAAAGCTGTAAAAATAAACACTAAGAAAATGCACTGCTGCAGTAAAACTGTTTGCAGTGATCAAATATTGAATGTGGCCACGATTTTATTTCATGATATATGGATCTTGGGAAATGTTTTTTTTACGTTTAACTGGTATTTTCTCCTCATGAATCAGCAAATAGCACTTTATTTATAAGCAAAAAATAGTTTTGATAGTCGAAATGTACATTTTTATTTAAAAGTTTAAAAAATAAAGTGTTAAAGCACGAACCACTAGGCCGCGCTTGTTGCCGCATCAGTGGAAGCGCCTGCGTCGATCACCGAAGTTAAGCAACGAGGGAGCGCGGCCATGACTTAGATGGGTGACCGCCGACTGTACACGTTGCTCTGCTCGGGGGTCAGCGGACGGACCAAGCAGCGACCATCGAAGTTATGGAATGAATGGCTGTGAATGAGAAGAAGTGGGGTCAAGGCACAATAAGCCTCTAAGCCGCTGCCGCACCACCTACGGAGGCGGTGGTCAGACCTAGGCAAAAGCGCGAAAAACCCATAACCAGAAAATCCCCCAGATAACATACCTTTTAATATTAAACTATTTGCCATAGACCCAGATTCTGTTGTTCAGTATTTTTTATTCAGGGTGTCCAGTAACTTAACCGACAAACTTTAACGGGTGAAAATTGGGAAAGAAAACTTTCATATGAAGATATTATGCCTTAAATATCTTAGTATTTGAACTACGAGGCGTTAAAAACTTTTAAAAATTGTCAATTTTTCTTTAATAACTTTTATACCAATTCAGTATATATTTTTTTAACTGGGAAATGCTTCGCATGCAATAGAAGACATGTTTTCGGCATACAAGAAAAAATTCACCAGTGTCGTCCATTCGAGGGGTTTAGGTTAAATTGAATTGGTTTTCAAGGAAAAATATGTTCAAAATTTCAATTATTTTGAAACAAATTTGACAGTTTTTATTTGGCTGTATGGTTTTCACGTAAATAATAAAACCATTTCCCGGCATGGTCAAATTTCTACATAATAAGAGAATAAATAACAAAGGTGATTTTTACTGTGGAATTTAATATTAGCAATACGAACTGACTATGCCGAGAAACAGTTTTAATTTATTTATGCAAAAGCCGTACATCAAATAAAAAAAAGTCGAGAGATTAAATTTGTTTCAAAACCAAATAAAAAAACTTTTTTTTAATTGATTTTTAATACTAAGATGTTTAGGACATAATACGTTCCCATAAAAATTTTTATATTTTCACACCCCTTAAAATTTGTCGATTGAGTTAGATTAGATTAGATTAGATTAGGAGGTGGATTACATACCCTCTAACACTGCAACCTGCTCAGGTTTATTGTGTGTCCTCCGTCCATTGGTTAGAGCACGCTATCCAAGCCGGTCTGTTTTATCAGACTCCACAAGCTTGAAGGTTTTTTTACCCAGCCTTGCAAACCGCGGACGAGCAAGGGCACAGTAGCACCATACGTGTTCTGCGGTTTCTTCCTCCTCCTGGAAGAACCTACATAAGTTTTCTTCTGCCAGACCCATGATTTCTAGGTGTTTATTTAGTCTGCAATGACCTGTTGGTTGACCCACTATTATTCTTACTGCATTTTGGCTGAAATTCAGAAGGTCTTTTGTAAATTCTGGCGAGTAAGCCTTAATGAATATTTCCGCTTGACGCTGTCCTAGTGTTCTCGTCCACCAGTTTGTGGTTCTCTCATAATCCATGATCTAATCGATGACTTTACTTGGTATGATGGAATACCACAGTAGGGCCTCGATTGAGTTACTGGACACCCCGTATAAATAATGTTACAATTTAATTAGTCCTATGATAATATTATACAATTTTTTAAAAATCAGGGGAGAGAAAGAGAATGAAGAAGGGCAAGAAATAACATGTATATATAGGGTGTCAACTAAAAAGATAACACCCCTTATTATGTCAGCACCTATAAAAATTAAAAAAAAAACATACCTTAAATTAATTTATTATAGGGACATTTGTAATAAAATGTATCAACTCTCTTAAATTAACCAGGGTAGTGACGAAAATTCCTAAAATCTTAAATGAAAGCAGACATAAGGTGATACCTTGTTTAAAGGCCATTTGGTTGTATTGTTCCGAAACACCTCGTATAAAAACACTTACCTTTTTTATACCTTTATTAACAATAAAACGTAACTATGGTTACAACAACGACAAAATATTTCAATGTATCGAAGATTATACCACAAAAGTCGAATCAATACTAATCAAATCAGAGGTTTCCGTCGCCCTTTTATAGTGTGGTGGAAGAGTAAAGAGTGATCTAGAATTTTGTAGAAATATCGCGAAAATTCCATAGTACAGGATGGCATAAAAGTTCTCAATGGATAATTCGGGCGTTTTCGGGAAACCTTCAAAACTGATGAAAGAACTTGGAAAATCTAAGGTAAATTATTCAAAAAAATTATCAGACTAAATTAAAAGGTCCTAACTTTATACAATTCTATAAATTAAAAACAGTCATTTTTAATGTCCGTAACAGTATTTTTAAAATTTCCTAAACTTGACTTTTTGTTCGTTACTTTTCGAAACCATAGAAAAAAAATACTTAAGATATTAAGAGTTGCGATAAAGCATATTAATTATTAATAAAAATACGTAAGTTTATAAGTTTTAATATTGTTTAATATTTTATAGACTGTAATGTATATTCTTTTTAAATGGCTCTCTTTGTAAAAGAAAAACCGAAAATTTCATAGCTTAGGTAAAATCATTTAATTTACAGTGTTATTGAGGCTTCTGTAAAATGTTTTTGCAATCTTTATTGATTTTTTGTACAATTCCATTTAAAAGCAAACATAAAAAGTGCCCTCTAAAAATAAAGTTTACGCATTTTTGCTTTTCTTCAGATCTTTTTGGGTGCTGACGTATTAGAGAATTATTGCACAGTGAAATAAGACCAGACACTAATAATACCGGTCTTATTTTGACATCTGAGCTTGCACAGATGCAAAGTAAGATAAGGACTCCCTTAATAAGTATAGTGCCTGGCTCTATTTATGTCTGTTTTAGGTCGTGCCTTATTTTGGTCTTATTTTAACTTCGGAACTGTTCGTCTAACCGAACGGCTGCCGACCACAAAATCGAAAAGTTTTTAAAAGTAAACATACTTAAAACCTTGCTTTTTAAATGTATTTCTGTAATTGTGTTAAACAAATTCCTACAACACAAAACAATAAAGAAAATCCACTAAAAATGTTTCCCTTTTTTAAGTTAATGGCACTATCAACATGGTTTGCAATACCTCTAAATTATTGGTACAAGCACTATTTAAATAAGGCCGGTATAAATATATAATTCCCGAGCTTAATAAGGCAACTTGCAATAATTCTCTATTAAGAGTGGTACGTTCTTTAATTGACATACTTGATCATATAGGAGTTATGAACAACTTGGTTGTTAATTCTAAACCTTATGATAATTTTACGCCTTTTGTGCAGTTTGCTTCGACATACGACTTAGCACTTTTTTTTGCCAATTTAAACATTATTTTTAATACGGATCTGTAAAGTAGGTCTAATTTCATAATTAATCTGTGTTTATGATGTGGTTTAAAGATTATTCATGGGTAAATATAATTTGTTCATATATGTGGGTCCTATAAAATTGTATTGTTACAAATATTGGTATCTTTTAAAATAATCTTTAATTAAAAAATGTATACAGGGCGTTCATTTAAAAATGTTTTAACCCTATTAAATTTCATGTGTAAGGTACTTGCGCTGAACAAGAGCAATCATAATTTAAAAGTATTATAGAGTCGTTAAAAGGACACACAAATGTTTAGGTTAAATAAATTGAGAAAAACCTTAATTAAGCAATATTTTGCATGACAAGCAGTTTGGATTTCGCCACAAAAGATCTACAGCAGATCTTCTTTCCTCCATATCACGCTGCTGGAATAAGTCTTTTAAGTTTATAGGTGAGTCCCAAATCCTTGGTCTTGATATAGCCAGGCTTTTGACCAGGTGTGGCGTGCTGCGCTCCTTAATAAACTTGCCTCCTAGTCCTATGGTCTTTCAACTTAACTCTGTACTTGGCTCTCTAGCACTGATCTCAATGGATTGCCAATGTTATAACCTGCGCGAAACAAAGAGTTACATTTCATGGGCGAAAAATGCCGGTTTGATATGCGCAAAGCCAGTTGAGAGGTAAACGCACCTGGCGCCAGAACAAACTATCCGCATTATCGGAAAAATTTTGTTGACGGCGTCCTGGTTTTCTGTTCGAAGTATGGTAGCTAATGAGCGTCACGGTCAGACCGCGGACGAAGGGACGGGGTGCCGGTGTTTATATTTTGCCACGGCATTTAAGTGCGCATGTTCGTCCACCCATTTATTTGTTTACTGCACGATGTCGTAAAAATCCGAAAATGCTTCTTGCCACTGCGGATCTAAATGTAGGTTATCTATGCTCTCTAGTTATCTTTCTGATCGATCGTAAGCAATGTATCTTAAAGCTTTTACCAAGTATATGCTGAAGCACCTCATGAGCTTCAGTAACTGGCACCAACATTGCATGTGTCTTCCTTACATCAACGACCTTCTCTCATACACAACTAATTTTATTCAGTCTTACGAGATTGGTACTTAATATAAATACGATTTTTTGGGTTGTTGCATGTTCCTGTTGTCCAATTGAATATAGGCAAACTTTTGGGTCTTGAAGTGTTTTGTCATGTGTCATGTCATTTTGATTTGTAACACTTAACTGAAGCAAAAGGCTGAAATTGTTTTTTTTTATCTTTTTGACATCCCACGAAGGCATATGCCGAAATACCAGAGTACCGTGGGTGTCGGGTTATTAGATTGTTCCATCGTTCCCCCACTCCGTCAACGTTGTCCAAGCACTGAAACATGCAGTTATGCATTTCACAGCACCTTTAGACAACGCGGTAGTGCCATCATATCGTTATTTTTAAATAACATAACTACTACCTAAATATGTCTCTCCCGCTGGAAATCGAACCGGCGACCTCTGGCTTCGTAGATCAAAGCTCTGTCCACTGCGTTACGGGGGAGACAACAATAACAAATATAGCAATGTTATTTAAAATTCAGGGTATCGCTTATCAATCATTTCTAGTCTATACTCGATACCTACTTATCGAAGACCGATACCTCATAATAACAGTAAACAAACAGTGGGCAATACTAAGGGCAATAAATCGAGCCGCTACTTGGTATCGGTCTTGCATACTCTGTATAGGATAATAAATGCTTTTGCTTATAAGTATAAGCAAGTGCTTACATGATATAGAAAAATATAGCAAAAGCATTTGCTTATATTTAGAAGTAAAAGCATTTAGTTCAAATTTTATAATTATGAGCAATATTTACGCTTCTTTTATTTATATTGCTCCATTGTATCTATTGCCACGGCAGCGTCAGTGCGCTTGGATTTTCTGCGAGCCAAACAGTATTTTTTCTCTCTAATTTATACACCTTGTATAATATTTATCTCATATCGTTGGGGCATGGGCCAAAGCATGGCGTACCTCACAGCCCTTAGCATTCTTGATTACATTTAAAGAAAAGCTGTTTGCCTAATTAATGATGCTTTACTTATAGAAAGCTCTTCTGCTCCATCGTCTTGCTGTGGGGGATTAACTTACTTTATAGGTACTTCCACGGCTTTTGCCTGGAAGAACTGTCCAGTATATATCCCCCACTCAAGGTTCCCCAACTGAGAAACTCTGTGGTGCCGCACGTAGGAATCAATTATTCTAAGTTTAAAAAAATTGTTTTTCCAATTTTTTTTAATAGGAGACAGTTTTAAAATTGAGACTGAGTCTTAACAAGTTTTCCAAATAATATTTTTCTCGGGTTCAAAATAAAGGTAGTTTTCTCTTGGGTGCATGTTCAGCTGCATATTAATGCATCTACTATGTATGCGTTATGGTTTACTTAGAATTTTTATCACTATTTTGTGAGTTTTGGTATATGCTGAGATTTTTGTCAAGAATATTAAAAAAAAAAAAGATTCCCATATGGTTCAACTCTTCAGGCGCACACTGCATACTAACGTACCGTCGATGTCTTCATCAAAGTAAGAGAGAGTTTGTTACTCGTAAGGCGTCAGTCACGATAACAAGCGTAAAGTCGAGCGGAAAGTATCAAATCTCTTTTATGTTGCTGGTAGTGACTACAATAGTGGTATTATTTCGAAAAATTATAAGTAAACAAACTGATAGAAGTGAAACTGATACCATTCTTTCGAAACCTCTGTGGCTAACTTCATTCTGAATGTTTTTTAATATTTCAAATGGCATCTGTCAAATGATCATGATCACTTACTTGCAGGTGATAAAAGTAAAACTGATATTTTTCAAAAGAATACCACTTATATTTTGGTAAACAGCGTCTTTAAACAAGTTTATATACCTTAGAAACGCTCCGCGGATAATATTTGTTGATGTATGATGAAAGACAGCCCTCTTACATTTTCCGCTCCACGCTTATGTACCGTGGCCGAGGCCTAACACGGTACCTATTTGTCAATGATTTGAAGGGGAAGGGAAGACCTCCGGGCGGGCAGCAGATCCTTTCCTACTTTGAGCTGGTGTATTAATTTTACAATTATAAACAAAAAATCCTCGCTTATTTGTACAGGAACTGGTCCCGGATTAACCCTATAAGCAAATTAAGCGATTGCTTAGGGCATTACATTCTATGGGGCACCACAAAAGGGTACTAGAGATTAGAAAGAAAAGAAAATAGTAGAAACGTCCGTTTGAGTGTCGTATTTTTGTTTTTAAGAAAGGCGAAGACCTTTTTTGTGCTTTTCAAAATTTTAGGCCAAAAATAGTTCTTCAATTTGTATTTTTTTTTCATTGGTTGTAAAAAATTTCTCGTCTAGTCTAGGGGTACCACAGGGGTCGTGTGCTTGCGTTGCGGCACTGATGACGGAAATAAATAATTTTTCTTTCTATACAGAAAGAATATGGTACATTTCAGTTTTAAACAAGGAAGTAAAATAATATTTTTGAAAAAGTAATATGAAAACAGAATATAAATTGCAGCATAATACTTTAAAATTCCGAGAAAAGTATTTGTTAGGTTTAAATACAGCTAATTTATTGTTTAATTTACACTTTTTTAAAGTAAATAAAACTTGTAAATCATCATAATTAATTTACTATGTTGTTTATTACATTTGACTGGAATATTTCTGGTTGGGAAATTTTAAAATTATTTATCTGCATACAGTGTGTCCACGGATGGATTTAATTTTACCTGTAAAAATAATTTTTATTATTTCAAAAATAATTTATTAATAAATTTTTTTAACTTTACCTGAAATGGTAAAAGCTATAATAAAATTCGCCGTAGGATGGCTTACAAAATGGTTCAAAATTATTACTTAGAAAAATTAAAAAATCAGAAAAACCTATTTTTGAGACTACCTTATTAAAAAGCATAAAAAATGAGTCAAAAGTGAATATTAATTATTTTGCTATTAGTTTTGGTTTCTGAAGAAAAGTAGCATATAGCTACTACTATGTGATATGGGAAATTGAAAGATGCGCTACAGTCTTGGAGGCCCGAAATTGTTAATCAGAGGCCCACATAAGTGTAGTACGTGTAGAAAGTAAAAAAACATGGGGGAGGACCTTTTTCTTTGGTCCTTAAATTTTTCAATAGGATTAAAGGGGCCTTGCGCCTAAGCCTAAAGGGCCTCTGCAAAGAAAGGTAAGGACCTTTTTTGCTTCTCAATAATTTTTAGTCATGAAAGGGGCCTCGCGGACACGACTTCGCCTACGCCTTATTTTGGTGGCTCAACGCCACTGCACCTAAGTAAAAAAGAAATGTTTTTTTTTCTAATAACAAAAGCGTTAAAAAAAATCACATATTATTATACAAGGAGATTTAAAATTAGGAATATGTTATTTTGAAAAATACAAAAAAAACGGTTATGAATTTTTTTAACTACTCATTTAAATAGCGTGAATAACCATTAAAAAAAATTTAACCGACTTCAAAAAAATTAGTAAAAGTCACTAAAAAGTTTAAAATGACAAAAAAAGCAGTTGAGTAATAGCATTGCATAAAAGTATAAAATCTTTTGTTTTATTTAATTATTAACTTTGAGTAATTAAGCACATATATTATTAGCCGACTTCTTTTTTGAAGTCGGTAATTTTTTTAATGATAATTTTTAGGTTTTTAGTTTCTTATTATTAAAATTAAATTGGTAAATATTCACTAAAAACACTACTAGTACCTCTTTTAGCGGTCAGCTGCAGCTTCTATCGATTTATAAGCTTGTGCCAGCAATGAAGGTTTAATTAAAGAATTTAAAAAAGATTTAACTTACCAGAACTAACCATGACCCCACCTATACTCTGTTTTTATTTCCTTTTATTGTCTATCAAAAGCCTATAAATCGATACACAGAGGGCTGCAATAAATCGATACCACAGGGCTGCAGCTATTCGCTTGTCTTTTAGTTCGGTGAAAAGGGTTAATTTTACCCCAAGGTTGTCGATTCTGAATGCACCCTTGATCTTTCATACATATTATGGCAAAGAAAAAAATAGGTCTATTACCTTTTTTCTCGCGATCCTGACTACACCGCGGAAGAGCACTCTTTCAAAAAAAAAAAAACGAATTTTAAAAATCGGTCCACAAACACCAGTGTAAAGCCAGCTGTCCATGAGAGCGGTTTTCCGCTCGCGGATGATAATTTAGCGTTGTGAGTAGCGGAAAAAGCATTTTTAATTTGCACTAACCAATCACAATGCTGAATTTATCATCCGCGGGCGGAAAACCGCTCTCATGGACAGTCGGCTTAATCGTGTAACATACACACAAACAAAAGATAAGCGGTGAATTGAGAACCTCCTCGTTTTTGAAGTCGCTTAAAAACATACAGGCAAATTGTGAACATCCTCCTTTTGGTCGGTAAAAATCAAGGTTATTTTATATTTATATGGTTGCGACCTATCCTCAACTTTAGGCGGTTCGAGGTCAGGGACGCTAGGAAGGACACTCCAAGGAGAAAAGTTGGCAAGACTGCATAAAATCAAAGCTGAATATCAATCCAGTGGCGTCTCGAATTTGCGCATTTCATTTTGCATTGTTTTGGAAGTGATATTTGTTGAGAGATGTAATTCTAAATGTTTTTTATTTAGAGACCTATTTATATGAGCATATGCCTACTAGAGTCAGCTTTGCCACAAAAACTGGAGTCCGCCTTGCCGAAAAATAAGTCTAGTACCTTTCTGTCTTGCGATCCTAACTTTGTTTTTTTATGGGACTACCGACGAAAGTGCACTCTTTGAAATAAAAAAGAATTTTTTAAATCGGCTTACAAACGCCAGAGTAATCACGTAACATTTACACAAAAAAACGCGGCGAATTGAGAACCTTTTGTTTTTGAAGTCGGTTAAAAAGTAATACAACTTTAAACTTTTAATTTTTTTGTTGAATAAATCGTTACATTTGTGTTACTATATATGTCGCAGGCGAATGGTTATTTTAGGCAAATAGCTTCTGCCTAGGCAAATGACTTCTGCCTGGGCAAATGACTTCAAGAAAATATTTTTAATTTTAAAGCCATTTGCCTAGATAAGTGCATTTGCCGTGGTCCTTGTTAGGCAAATGACTGTGATATATTTGATACCATATTAGTCGTACAGTGTGTTTTATACAGTACAGTAAAAAGCAAAAGCACGTGTAATTTGATTGGCTTGAAGCGCTATACACGGTCATGCAAAACTGTTACATTGGGGCGATCATGGTTAGTTTTGGTTGGAGCACTAAAGAGTAGAAAAAGAAAGAAAAAATAGTAGGAACAACACTTTGGTAATATAAAAATCCTTCAATTGGTTTTTTTTCCGATGGTGGTCAAAAAGTAAAAACAATTTTGCCTAGGGGCACCACAGGGGTCGTGTAGCTTAGGGCATCACCAAGTCTTAATCCGGCACTGCCTGTTACTTTTAAGAAAATTTCTTGGTTAAGATTTTAATATCATATGTAAGTATGTTTAAATTAAACTAACGTAAATAATTTTTCTTAAAGTTGTCATAAAAGCACTGAAAACTCCACGCTCAAATGCTAGTTGGCAAAAGGTCGGTATAAGTGGCAACGCGGTACAATTTGGACCAATAAAATTTAATTTTAATATGGCATGATTTTACTAACCAATAAGAACGCTTTCTTATGCAAGGTTACAGAAAACGAAATTCGCTTGCCTTGGTATGCGTTTTAAATAATATTGCCCAAAATTTGACTAAATTGTGTGTTTATTAAGTTTTTAGTTCCGGAATAACCCTATAAGAAATTAAGCAATTGCTTAGGGCATCACGTTCTGGGGGCACCACAAAGGAGGCACTAAAGATTAGAAATAGTAGAAACGTCCGTTTGAGTGTTATATTTTGTTTTTGAAAAGGTTAAAGACCTATTTTTGCTTTACAAAAATTTCTGATGAGAAATAGTCCTTCAATTTGTAACTTTTTTATTGGTCCTCATAAAATTTTCTACTCTACTGTAGGGGGCACCACAGGGGTCGTTTGCTTAGGGCATCACAAAGTCTTAATCCGGCACTGCTTAGATTCATGTAGGTAGCGACATAGTACGGAGTCTTTTAAAACTATTTATCGATTTATTATAAATAACACAGTACGATGCAGAGAATAAAGAACGTAGTAGGGCGCGCTATTCTTTTCAAATGATATTTTAACAGACAGATTGGCATAGATGGCAATCCAGTCAAAAATTTACCCTTAAAATCTTTAAAATAAACAGGAGGTTGCATTTAACAACCGATCACATGCGTCTGAGCAGGTCGGCCACCGTCTTTTCGTCCGATCAATCAACGAACACTTAAAGTCACGTGATGCATAAAACGTCCCTGAAACTTGAATTACAAAAAATTTTGTTTTACTTGAACAGAAAAAATTATTTAAATCTATTCTTATTTAAAAGTGGTTCAAGTATTTTGACCCAACAAGAAAATATTGCATTATCATTCAAAGTACTACAGTAATAAGTACAGTGACCTGTAATTTGATTGGTTTCAAGCGCCACAGGCCGTCATGCAAAACTGTGGGTTGGTCATGGTTAGTTCTGGATAGTTGCATCTTTTTTTTATAATTCGCTTAATTAAGGAATTTAAAAATATATATTTAACTAACTATGACCCCCCTCCAATGAGACAGTTTGGCATGACCGACGGTAGCGCTTCAAACCAATTAAATTAACGGTGCCGGTGGCTTTTTACTTACTGGATGTATATTCAATATTTTTAAGTTTGGTTAAAGTACTGAACCCAACATTAAATAAAAATATATTAAAAAATGTTTTCTGATTAAATAAAACGAAATCTTTTGTGATTCAAGTTTTAAGGATGTTGAATGCATTACTCTGGACGCTTATGTAAAAGTCGGTGCGTTGTTATTAAAGTTTATGGCTCCTTATCATTTGATTTTATGAACTGTATTAAATGGTATTCCTATTTCATGGACTTTTTGTTACATGCACGCATGTTTAGCTTTGGATCCTGACTAAATTATTTTAACATTTCAACAAAAGGGTTACTTGCACCAATCTTAACTTGGCTCTTTCTGAATTTCTTACGATACAGGTATCTTTCCGGAGAGCTGGAAAGCTGCACGTGTTCAACCTTTTCCCAAGAAAGGATCTAAATCTCTTCCATCTAACTATAGACCAATTTCAATTCTCTCAGTTCTTTGTAAAGTAATGGGAAAACTTATTAATTCGCAAATTCTTAAGTATTTAGAAAACACAAAATTTTGCAAGACAGGCAGCCACTCAGTACTTGGCTCTCTAGTTATCTATCCTGATCGACGTTTATCAGTTATTGTGGACGGCCATTCTTCAAGCTTTCACCAAGTAGATGCTGGAGTGCCTCAGGGCTCAGTTCTGGCACTCAACATTGTTTCTTCTTCACATCAACGACCTTCTCTCGTCTACAACTAATTCTATTCATAGTTTCGCTGACGATAGTACCCTTCACTCCAGTTTGCAGGTTCCTAAACCCATCACTAAACCTGATTTGGAAAACAAACGCAGAGCGATGCAGATATCTCTCTTGTGGGCGTCACATTTGAAAGTAACCTTAACTGGCATAAACACATTATATCTATAGCCACGACGCGACGGCAGCTTCAAAAAGCTTGGATTTCTCTTTCGAGCCAAAAAGTATTTTTCCCTTCTAATTTATACACTTTTATATGTGTCCCAAATCCGACCTCCCTTGGAATATTGTTCTCATATCTGAGGCATGGCGTCCTCCAAAACCTTAAGCATTCTTGATTCCATTTAAAGAAGAGCTATTCGTCTTATTAATGATCCTTCACTTCCCTCTCTTGCCCATCGTCGGGCTGTGGGGAATTTATCGCTTTCTTATAGGTACTTCCATGGCTTCTGCTCTGAGAGAATTGTCCAGTATGCGTGTGTCCACTCACGGTTCCCAACAGAGAAACTCGTGGTGCCGCGCGTATGCATACCTATACAGTCCAATTGGACAGGCCCCGAACTGTCCCACTTTGTTCGTTCCTTTATCCCTACAGTTTCTAGAATGTGGAACCTGCTGCCCGCGGAGGTCTTTCCTTCCCCCAAATCTTCAAGTTTTAAGTCCCGTGTCAACAAACTCCCTCTGCCTCGCTTAAGACACCTACGGTACGTTAGTATTTAGGCTTTTAGCCTTAGCTGATGGTTTGTCCAAAGATAAAAAAAAGTAGAGGGATCACAAAAAGCACAAATCAATATATTATCTAGAAACTGTCCGCAACTCCGATTTCGACGAAATTTGGTATACGGGGTTTTTGGGGCGCTGATCACGAATCTGAAAGAATTTTTAGTCGGAAACGTTTCGTTTTCGAGATATCCATCATCAAAGTTGATATTTGTACTAATCTTATTTTCACAATATTTTCCTTCTTTTTTGCACAAAATTCATATTATAATACTAAAATGGCACACAATATTTCATTTAACATCAAAAACCCTTTAAAAACATTTTTTATTATTAATTATATTAATTCAAAAGCTTTACTTTAAACAAACTGTGTATGCAACCATAAATACATCTACATATTGTATTTATGGTTGCAGCATTTATGGGTAAATTATTTTCAATTTAATGAAAAAACGTGTAAAATAAATAAAAACAGGTTTTTAAAAGGTGTTTATAAAATATTGTGTGGCAATTTAGTGTTTTATAAAAATTTTGTGCAAAAGAAGGCGGAATATAGTGAAAATAAGGTTAGTGTAAATTACTAGTTTGATGATGGATATCTCGACAACGAAACGTTTCCGACTAAAATTCTTTCAGATTCGTGATCAACGCCCCAAAAACCCCCGTATACCAAATTTCGTCGAAATCGGAGTTGCGGACAGTTTCTGACCCTAATAAATAAGTAGCCGGTACCTATCGATCCAAATTTATTGAAAACTAGTTTGGGATAAAATCGAATGTCCTGATATATCGATATGATGTGCATCTCTATCGATCAGCTGATTGTTATCAAAACATGGAACATGGAACAAGGTTAAAATGAGAACTTTGAAACGGATCGTTTATCTATTTTAGTGCTAACTGGTGCGAATTTAATATTTTGTGTAGCGACCAAAGTTCATAAGTGAAGTGTTTTAATGGATGACTCTTCTATTAAAATTAATTCAAGGATATTATTGGTTTCACTTTTTAGTAAGTGATTATAGGTTATGTCACTTATTAGGTTCCAAAAATTTATGTCTTCGTCTTACCACAAAAGCTATTATTGGTTCGAAATTTTTGCAATAGATCCTTAAACAAGCACAAGTAAGATTTTTCTTTAAGAGTGTAAAGGTAAATTAAAAAAATTAAACAGAAAACCAACTGAAGGTACCAATAACGTAATTTTACTAATACTATGTTTTTATGCATGTTTTATGTTTTTGTTTTTGAGCTTAAAGCTAGACTTAAAGTATATTTCTAGAAATAAAAAAGACCATTAGTTGGTTGCTGTTTAATGTTTGAGTATGACTTTATAATCTAACTTATTTAAAATTGTTACAGACTTTTGGTATCATCCAGTTATTGGCATATAAAAATGAGTTCTTCACTTAGTTCAGGAATAGTTTTTCAAGGTCATGAAGATAGATTTAAAGGTGTTACGGTGTTTTCGGAACAGGAGCCTTGTGATGTTCAACAATTTTCAGAGAAACTTCAAAGTAGGTACTTATATTTAAATTTAATTATCATGAAGTGAATTTCTTTAAGATACCAAGATAAGTACAATTTTTAGCACTTGCTTATCTTGAAAAATAATGTTTAAATTTTAGATTCCTTATGTGAATGGAGAAATAGTCAAAAACGAGGAGTTTGGTTTAAAGTTCATTTAAAGCAGTCTGGGTGGGTACCCATTTTAGTAGAGGTAGGTTTAAAAGTACCAACCTAAACATTAATAAATGGTTGTTTTGTTTAAATATCTATTTCATTTTGTGATTCATTTTAGAATGGTTTTAAATACCACCATGCGAAAGAAGAGCATGTCATGTTATATCTGTGGTTGCCTAATACTGAAAGCAATAATATACCAAATTATGCCCATACTTTACTAGGAGTTGGAGCAGTGGTAGTCAATGATCAAGATCAAGTTTTGGTGGTAAGAGAGAAATATGGCTTTACGACAATGTGGAAACTACCTGGAGGATATGTTGAACCAGGTAAAATATATGTCTGACCCTTGGTTTGACCTGTAGTATTTGTATTATACCTAAATTATATTGGCTAGAAACATACTAATTATAGATCTGCCAATAGGTTTTCTTTTTGCTGATACCGATTATCGGCAAAATTTGACGATATGCCAAAACAGTGTTATTTATATTGGTATTGGCCTATCACTAATACTAATACCTTTTTAAAGACTTGTGGTTTAAAATTGAACCTAAAAAAATGTATTAATAAATAAGTTAAGAAAGCAAAATGTATTTTTATTAGACTGAGTAAAAGTATTTCTATGACAAAAACATTTTAAGGTGAAAATCTTGTTGATGCCGCAATTCGTGAAGTATTTGAAGAAACAGGTATTAATGCTCAGTTTGAATCTATACTGACCTTACGACAAACACATTATGGTATGTTTGGATGTTCTGACATTTATGTTGTGGTAAATCTTAAAGCTTTAACAGAAGATATACAGAAATGTGAAAGGGAAATTGCTGAATGTCAGTGGATGGCTATAGAGGAGTATTTGGCTCATCCACATATACATGAGTTAAACAGGTGAGTGTTGCTTTAAAGTTGTTTTGAAGAATATCTTAAAACTGCCATTTCCTAAGTATATTTTGCTTACCTTTTACTGATCATTAGTTTAAAATATGGAATGGAATTTAAATATCCGTATTTCCAGTAAACACATGGAAAACCTTAAAATTCAACATTTTATTTTTTCATAATATCAAGTCTCTGTGAGGATTAGTTTTAAATGTATTTTAGTTATACTGTCGTGCCAGCTCGATACATTCAAATTGACACATCAAGTGGGTTAAACACTAGTATCTAGAGATTAGCCAAAGAATGCCTTCATGTAAATATTCCGTATAGGGTGACGGATCGGGTTTTTGAGTTGTTCCTTTAGACCTCCTCTCCTTTCCACGTATTGGCAAAATTACTCATTGAACGTTTTAAAGTGTATCTATACAGGGCGTTACAGAATGTTGTTAAGAAAATTTAGGGGCTGATTCTATTTTAAATACTATTTTAAATATGAAAACAAAAAATCATATAAACATGGTTGTAAGAATGCATTGGCTTTCCAGATACACAGTGCTAAAATTTAAAAAAAAAAAAATGTGTTTTTATTGATAGTTAAATATATATTCAATTTTGATAAAATTTGGTAGTGTTATTTGTAGCGTTGAAAAGCTAATTTAGCTTTAACTTGATTAGAGCAAAACGATCTAGTACTTGCCTAATTCAAATAAAATATAAAACTTTCACAAAAGTCAATAATGTGCATTCTTAATTCTAAAATAATCGTTTAAGTATCGCTCGAGACGCTAAAATGTTGGTTAAACTTAATTAAATTTGATTTTTACACGCCTTTTAAATCTACAAATAACACTGCATAATCTTATCATAATCGGATCTGGAAGTCGTGCCAAATAAAATTGGGACAACAAAATTCCATTTATTATATCAGTGTTTCTCCTCTCTTGGCGCTCTTATGAAGGGTAGAAAAATACTTAGTTGAAATATTTTAATAAATTAGCGCTCGTTTAAATTTGAATGGATTTAAAGTAATATATTAATTGTATCTTTTATGTTCGTGTACTCCACTCTTTAGAACTTCAATGTGTCAATCAGGTGTTTCAGAATTAGATGTTAATCTTCTAGAGTATAAATCCTTACGTGATTCTTAGAAGATAAGTCCAAATAAATCTATGTCCTAAATGTCTTTTAAGATGCAGAGTGGTAACTTGCACTTTTTAACTTTACCACCTGTATCTCAAAAAAAATAAGTCTTAGTTCATAGGGTTATTTAAACTTTTCTTCTTAAAAGCACCTAAGGATGTATACTGTAAAAGATAAGCATCTAGTTCTAAAACACTCTGTATAGCGAGCCCAAGCCATTACCGTAGAAGTGATTTTTTTAAATCAGATAACTCAAAAACGGTTGCCTAAATCAACTTTAACCAGGTTTATACCTTTAATATGTAAAATATGTTAAAGAACAGAGACTTTTCTTTAAAAGTTACATACAGAGTAGTTCAAAAAAGTTGTTTCGTTCTTAATTTGTTTGAAGATACCGCTGGTGGCGCCCTAATGTTATCAGTACAAACTGACAGCAGATTATTTATTCCTCACCTTTCTAAAAACCCCTCTAACCAAATATTGTGACAATACACCACAGCTATTACCAAATTAGTACATAAAAACTAAAACCAGAATAAATTTTTAACACCCTGTATCTCCGAAAACATCAACTTTTGGACTAAGGTAAGTTGGGTTAGATCATCATATTTTAGCCTTAGGAATCTGTGGTGCCCTTTTTTCCACTTTTAGAGACACCCTGTATAGGCTTTTTATTTTCTGAGGTAAAATCTGACCTTTAATTTTCTCAGCAACACTCTGTAACACCCTGTATATTATACAGTGACTGAAAAAATGTCCGCAACATATGGGAATTTTTTAGTAAGAAAAATTTTGATTTTTTCTGGAGAACGCCTTTGCATGTCGGATAACCTAAAAATCTATTTTGCGTTATGTCATGTAAACAGCGGTGGGGCGAGAATTTTAAAAACTGAGACTGAATTACAAAAGTGGGGTTACAAAATTAGCTTTATTTAACTAATTTAAAAAAAAGGTTTCATTGCCCAAATTTCTATTTTAATATTAATTTAATTATTAAACAGGTTGTTTATTTAAAAACTTAAACTCAAGTTATCTGAGAAAAGAGTCAAATTTAATGAAATCGCCGAAACACCGAAACACGTCAAGATATTTATTGGGGTGACTCTTTTTTAAAATATAATATTAAAAACTGTATATTATCATGATGGTTTAGTAGTTGAAGATGGCGCGGCGCCGACCAATTTTTGTAAAAAAGTTCTCCCTCAATAAATATCTTAACGAATTTTGGCGATTTTCTCAAATCTGTCTTTTGCAGATAACGTGGTAGGTGTTAAGTTTTTAAATGAACACCCTGTATTTTATATTTGCAATAAAAACGGTATGTTTTGATTCAAATGTAAATTTCCTATAATTTTTGTTTTTGTAGATTTTTCGTGCAAAAACTTTTACACCACAAAAACACAATATAAAAATTGACTGTCACCATGGTGTTCATCAGGTCCTGAAAAAACCTTATACCGTATATGCGATGGCTAAATCTGATGAGGACGGAAGGAATCAAGATAATAGATCAGAAGCTTTATCTTTTTCATTTTTGAATGGAGATACGAGTAAATCTAGCTAATAATGAAATAACCTATATACCAGCGTACCAAAAAAACAACTGGGACAATAAAATCCAAATAAAAAAGTGTCTCTTTGTCTACAAGAGATCAAATTTATAATATCGATGGGTTTTTGACAAAACATCGTAAATCTTAAGTCAAATTTTACAGAAAACAATTATTTTTCTCATTGCGTTATTTTTAAACAAAGTTGGTAATTTTTTCTGTATATGCATTAGTGCACAGCTTTACGTGAGTTCTCGGTTTTTGTTTAAAAATACCGCAATTGGAAGAAAAATTGTTTCCCGTAAAATTTACGAAAGACGCTTACGAAGTTTTGTCAAAAACCCATAGATATTTGGACATTTCTTGACGTGGCTGTCACTAAATTGCATTGCTGTGGCAACACTAAAACATAATATCGAGGGTTTTCTGTCAGAAGGGCGTATCCACATAATTTGATTTTCTTTTTATGTAGAAACATAAGACCTTCCGGCATGTTTGAAATTGTAATAAATGTTGATATGCCACAAAAGTGCAATATTGTCTATTCTATTGAGGCAGAGAATACGGCATTCTGGCATGTCAAACAAATCGCTATAAGAGTCAAATTTTGCAAATAAAAAAATACAAATTATGAGTATACGCCCTTCTGGCAGAAAACCCTCGATACTCTAATAGACAAGGAGAAAAATGAAATTTTGTTGTCCCAGTTTTTTTTTTGGGCATGATAGTACAAATTGTTAACAAGTTCTATTTATTTGTTGTAAATAAATTGATGTTTTATTAAAACAAGTTTTTATATTCATCCATCCTTTGCAACACTAGAGCCGAGACTATAACACATTTACAATGGATATTTTGATATTTGTCATGTGACTGGTGCATAAAGGCTTAAAGCATAAGTTTTTACCGTGGGTGTTTTAAGTGAAGTAAGAAAGTTGTTTTAAAAGAAAATTTTATTATATATTATAAAATTTAATATTTTTTAATATATAAAATAATGTTTTTTTACCATTCATTTGGTGTTTTTAAGGAATAATAAAAGACTTATTTAATTTGCTACCAACAATATGACATCATTTATTTAATAGGTAATCATATACATCAATTTTAAATGAATTTAGGAATATATATTTTCTCTCTCTACTATAATCATTATAATGTATACATCTTTCTTAGAAATATTTTTAATATAAGAATACAATGCTTAAACTTTAATAGACACATCATAAAATATATATAATATACTTTATAGGATTTATAAACTAAAAAACTTTTCAAAAGTTTTTTCTACTATCACATTTTGTTTGGGACTTGCCATGATTCTATCCAATAACAAAGATAATCGCATGAACATAGTTAGTAGTTATTAGATGAGTCCCTGTTTGCTTTTTTTAACCAAACAAGATCTGTAAACTTTACAAATATTTAGTTGACTGTGGCAACTACATTATTTAAGTGGCTTACCTATAGTTAAGCTATCCCAAAAAAAATTAATATAAAAATGTGTAGATATGTTGCCAGAAAAACATAATTCATACCTTTTTTAGAAAAGGTTTACTCCATTCGGGTGGACTTTAAAAAAAAATGAATAAAATTATTATTAATCTTACCTATATGCTTAATTTTATTAGGATTATCAAACATAAAAACATACGTCCACGGACTTAATTACTTTAAAAATGTATTATTAAATAATTTTTATTATACTAGTATAAATAAAAAAATGCGTTTTAGTTGTAGTCACATGAGATTATCCTTGTTATTAAACAACATACCAAAAGAAATTTTTAAATGGACTGGGTTCTACTCTTATATACTTCGTGTTTCGAGATCTATTATAAAAAAATACTTTAAAGTAAATTAAATAAAAGACAATATTTCGGGTGTTCTACAATAAATTCAAAAACCTAACACGCTGGCGACCAACTAAGATATTCTTGTGGTGCCGAAAAATTCAGTAGGTATGTACAAAAACTGTCTCTTCTTGAAAGTCGGCGGTTTCGATTTACGGGGTATTTTAAAATAAACTCATAAAACCTGTTTAACTTGTTTTGACAACTACCCCCTAAAATTAATGTGAATATAGCTTTACACTGTGACTTTACTAAGACTTTAAAAGAAAGTGTTAAGAAAAACCCCCAGATGCCGTCCTTACCTACAATTTAACTCAACACATTTTAAATTTGTCAGCAGGAATATTGTAATTTCTTTTGGTACATTTTCCCACGCCCATTAAATAACTTTAGTATTGGGTATACCTACAGCTAGACTAGGAACAAAAAGAGGTAAATTGACTTTTCCATTCACTGGTCTGCAAAAAAAAGCTTTTTTATTCCCCTTCGAATTATTACACACGATTTTTATAAATTTAGTACTTTTGATGCAAGACATTTAATCAAAAAATATGTATCATGTCTAGTATTTATGTTAATTTTTTTTCTTCAAAATTCATTATTAGCTTTAAATTCAAATCCTGAATTTACTAACTAAAGAAATAAAATACATGATTCATCCCAAGACCTAAAATTAAATTAAATAATAGTGTATAAGCTTGTTATTAGGTGAATTTTACTTTGTAGTTCTTTTTATATTTTTTAGTAGGGGTTTTATAGCAAATTGACCAACAAAAATCTGCAAGCATTGCTTTTTAACATTTCTCGTTTCACCGCTTCTCTGTTATGCAATATCTTGATTAATCCATTAACCATCCATTTATCTAATACTGCATCCAGATTATGGAAGGAAAAAATTAAGGAAAAGTTTTAAAAATAAATTTTAAGGTTCACGTTATTTCATTTAAAAAAGTATTAGAAGTTCAAAGATTTTCAATAATTTGTTGGTTATTTTTATGTTTTTATTTTCGAAAACATTGCGATACCGTTTTAGAAAAGCGTTTTAGGGTCTTTTTTTACGTAATTCAACTTAATTTTAAAATAAGTGTTCTTGAAGCTTTCGAATTTGCCAGCCTACAAAAATACATTTTTTTTTTATTTTTTGCATCACTGACTTGAGAAAATTTTGAGTTGTTGCTTGAAAACCTTTACCATTTTTATTCATAGCCTTCATAAAAAAATTATAAGACCAAGTTTTATAGTGATTATAGGGAGTGAAGGGAGAATATTTTTTTACGTGGAACCTCCATGATACCAAATTATTTTCATGTCCACAAGTACGATCTGTACAGAATAAAGTAAGTAGTATTTATGCAAGAACGTCACACAAAAATTTAAAAATATAGCAATTATGAAAAAGGCTTTTACACAAAATTTTGATGTGATGGTAAATAACTAAAAGCAGATGTGTAATTAGCAGCCTTAATGCTTTATACTTATCATATTTTTATTAAAAGGAAGATTTAGTTGAAAACCAGTGATTATCTCCTGCTAGATCCTGTTCTGAATCAAAATTTACTGACAAATTTATTAATAACAATCTTTGTTTTCTATTAAAATATATAGTTGGATTCGGAAATTTATGTTGAAGTAATTCGATTTTTATTTAATTGGTTTTGCAGAATTTGCAAATATAGCACCTTTAAGATATGTCGGGTGTCTAGTCTATTAATTTTGCCAAACTAAGATTGATAATTAGGTGTCCAAACTGAATTGATATGGATAAAAACAAAATGACTAATGGATAAAGGATTTCAAAAGTGGCAGAAAATAAATTATGACTGATGGTTTGATATAAGGAGTAACATTGAACGGATTTTACAATGGCTATTTTTGTTCTTTGTATACCTTGGTGCAAAAGAATTCTTATATAGCTTGTAACAGCAGTTTTTAAACTTTTTCAGCTTGTGGCGCAATTACCGGTTTAGTATTTTGTCAGGGCGCCCTTACTCACAAAGGTATACAGTCGTGTCCAAGAAAATGATGCACATTATGTACACCACAATTACTGATTTTAGCAACAACTGCCTTATAAACTGCTTTTTACTTTTTATAAAAATTTATTCTTTTTAATTCAATAGCATGAATTTTAATTAATTAAAGATAAAACAAATATGAGTTCGTATTTCATATTGAATTTTAAGTCGTTTTGTTCCAAAATATAATATTTTTTAGTCTGCTGTTCTTACAGGACATATTTACCCTATACTACTTGAGCTTGATTGAGTATTCATAAGATACCCTACATATTTTTTCAGGTAACTTCACAACATATTTTTTTTTAGTTAACTATGACTAATCTACAGCTAAATTGTTTTAACTACATTTAAAAAATACGCTATATAAACGCTTTTATTTACAGTGTTTGGATTATATAGCTGGTATTTTTTGGATAATCTCTTTACTAACTGCATTATTCTACGTTTAAAAAACTAAAACAAACAAAACATATAAACAAAAATAAATTAAAAATTTTGAAATGATTTTTCTAAAGAAAAGCAAAACTTTTTAGCCACCTAAAATGGTTATTGCTAACAGCAGGTTACAGATATTTTAATAAAATAAACATTTGTTGCTTTTTGTGTACCTCGTATTTTGAAAGACAATGTTTGATTTTGGTGGCTTACAAGTCGACTATACAGACAGGTCCACACTACTAGAAACATAGGCAGGGAACTGATGAATTTACTAATGTCCGCTTCGATTAGTAAAAGTGGTATCCGCATGATTATTGAACGAGAATATTATCGCATCGTTTTCGCGACTTTTGTTTGCATTCGCTAGAGTCAGGCGAATTCGCCTAAGTAGTTCCTATATTTCTACCTCAGTGGACCTGTCTGTATAGCTTCGAATTTTATAATATGTACATAACTTAAACATGACAAAAATGACTTAGTTTATATCAAATGGACTCCGTTAAAACAAAATATCTAAATTAAATAAATATATGAATAAATTTTCAATACAATATCGGGCCCAAAGTAAATAAATATTTATAAAATACATTTATCTCAAGTCTAATTTTCTTCTAATATTTCAGACTTCATTTATTTCATTTTCAGTTTTGGCAAGGAAACATCTTTAGATTTTTTAGAATGTGCGATATGACATAATGTGGTCCATTAGAAAATACTTTTAATGATACGTTTTAAAACAGTTTTTTTGCTTATTAAAATAAAAAAACCCAAACTTTATTGACCAATTTATAAAAAGAAGATTATACATTGTACCAAAGCGACTTAAGGTATTCTTAAACAAACGAGGGGCCGCGAGAACAGGTACGCGAAAGCGAACGCGGGAGCTTAAGAAATTGCTGGAATTACACTAGCGCGAGAAATTAAAACGGGAAAACAAGTGCATTTTGTCTTTTAGTATGTCACAAACCAGTGCATCTTCAAAACTTAAAATGTAAAACAGTTTATCAGATGCGGAAGAGACACTTTTGCTAATGACAGTAACAGAGTATGAAATGAAATGATAAGTTCTAATGGTATTGATTTTTCATTACTTTTTGTTTATTTTTAAATCGCCTTAAAAAGTAATCATTGTTTCAATATACTATGCACTTAATTTATTATTTTCTGTTAAATTTTTAGCTTAAGACATTGTGATCTGTCAACAACACAAGAAATTAACACTTGAAACTAACCGGACTTGACGCGGTAAGCGGGAAGACCGCGCATGCAGCGAACCAAAATAGTTTCGCGGTTAGGAAGCGTTTAGTCGCGCGGAAGACCGCTGTAGTATGTTTTTTTACGTATCCCGGCGTAGAATTACGTCTCAAACGGATCCCACTATCGTTCGCGGTCCCGCATTGGTTTGAGAGTACCTTAATATATTAAAAATTTTAAATAGTTTAAATGAATAGCTTAATGTCGTTGTAAATAAATGTTTACAAAAACAATAAACATATAAATTTTTAAATTTTGGCACCCACGACAAACACCCTCATAAATTTGCAGGTTAGTGTAACTTACTGTGATTTCTTGTTTTAAAAATAAATACATCTTCTTAATTGTTTGTAACCAGAACTAATTTTTTAATTAAGTTTTTGACATTGTTTTGGCTTAGTATTTCTTACTTTATCTTCCCTCTAATATATTTTGTACAAACAAAAATAAGAATTTACATTCTAGGCCTTAACACGTTGAAATACATCGATGTCATTAAACTTTTTGATTGTGCAAACTAATTCGCATTGTTAAACTTTAAATAATTTTTTCTAATTTAAACACACATACCCTGTATAATAAAACTTTTTTGGGCTTGGATATACATATATACTCTTTAAAATATAAATATTAGGCGATTTTTAACTTTAACACATATAGCATTCTTTACATAGCTAAATTGACCCATCTAAGAACTATAAACTATTATAAAATGGAATGGTCTTTTTTAGAAACTTAAGTATACTACCTGGAATGTTTAGGAGACAAATGTCACATTTAAATTATTCTTTGTCAAGTCAACAAACTAGGGACAAACATGTACAGGGTGTCCCATTGTTGTTTGCATTTGTTTTGCAACCTAAGGTTCTTTATTAATAACTTAGATCTATACCTCGAAAGTTTACATCAAAATGGCACCCTGTACTATTTCCATAAACTAATGTTTATTACATAACATTGGTTGCACTTTAACCGTAGCCGCGTGCAGAAAAATATAGCTTTTCGTACCAGTTAGGAAATTGTCTATTGTTGATATGACACAGAACAATCAGTAAGCGTAAATGGGTAACATTTTACCACTTTAACTTTTAAAGATTCAATTGACTCGGCAGAAGTTATATAGGGTGTTCTGGGAATATGTCGTGGGAAATCCTTTGGATTCACATAGAATACATGCAAATAATATGGTTTATATAACTTTTTTGAAAGTTCCTCTTTACTGAGACATGTGCCCTGAACGGACGCCGCTGGAAATCGGTTTTTCTTGAATAACTTTTATGGTACTCGGTACATTAAAATAATATTTTAATGTGACCGATATTACTAGGGGCTCCACAAAATCCTAAGCAGCAAGCTGACGTCATTATGACGTCATGTTTAAGCTATTTTTGGTCATAGGACGTCATCAGACCAAAATTATGACGTCACTTAATTGACGTGTTTTTGACGTCGTTGAGTGAGTCTTTTCGACGTCATTTTTTCGTCATACTAGCTCATAAAAATCTAATGACGTCATGTTTATAAAACCCGCCAGAAAAATTTTGTGACATCATATGATTCGTGTGAAAATCCACCCGAAATATCATATGAGAGAAAAATAAGACTAATAATTTTACAAAATTGAAATAGGAAAAAACTCTACCGATAGATGGCGTAATGGACAATAAACTACTACGTTTATTAAACACCTTCGCTTTTTATCGCCTACACCGTACCGATGAGACCAAAATAGTTCGAGACCGGTCTGCGGTTGATCTCAAATAGCTTTGAAAGAAATATCTAGTGCAAAAATCTGCATCTCCAGGTTGGACAGTGTCCCGTGAGATGCGACCTTGTATTACTTGCTTGCAAGGAAATTGCAAGCAGTTAGGAGTTTTTTCCTATTTCAATTTTCAAATAAAATATCATATCAATTTAGCTTTTTAAAAAAGTACATGCGTCAATTTTTCGTCATCATTATGACGTCATTAACGGGACGTCTTTTTTCTGTGACTTAGGAGGTCAATTTAACGTCATTTTGTCGTCATCTTATGACATCTGAAAAATGACTAAAAGAGAGGTCAATAAGACGTCAGCTTGCTGCTTAGGATGGTGCCTCTTAGAACATTTGCAATTATTGGGGCGCCAGGGACGGACTTACTGTAACACAATAGTGCTATTTATTCTTACATCCTGTATATCAGAGAAATAAAAATAGTTTTCTTGGACAGCTTTAACCCCCGCTAAAAGAAAGGTGCTATTGTTAGATACCAATAAATTTGTTTTTCGAGAAATACACTTTTTGCTTAAATAACGTTGTATTGAATAATTCTTGTATGCCAGCTGTAACATGGGCTCCTTAAAACTTGGGAATTCTGTAGCTTTTACTATCGCAAAATATGTTAATTTTTATTGACGAGAAAATAAAATAAAACCTTTTCCTAAAAGATTTTTAGTGCCAATTGGAAACAAAATAACCTAAGGTTTTTTGATCTTCCCAAAGGACAAAAACTTGTTTTGGGCGAAAACAGCTCTGGGTTTATTGATAATTAAAAGAAGTTTCTTTTTTTAACCTAGGGCTAAAGCCACCCCAAAAATACTCACCTTTATTTCTCTGATTTACAGGGTGTAAAAAACAATAGCACTATTGTTAAGGTAAGTCCGTTCCTGGCGTCCTACTGATTGTAAATGTTATGAGGGGACACCCATTCTGAGGAGTCTTTAGTAATATCTGTCATATCAAAAAAATATTTCATTAAACCAAGTACTCTAAAAGTTATTTAAGTAAAGCCGATTTCCAGTGGCGTCCTCTAAGGTCTCCTTGAAAAAAAAATTAAAGGTACTTGTCATATTATTTTCACGTGTTTTATGTGAATCCGAGAGATTGTTCACATACTCCCGGACACCCTCTATTAACAATACCAAAAGAGTTCTCAAGCAACATAGAGATTTAACAGTCACAAATTTACCAATAGGTTAGAAAATTAACCTCTTTTATAACAAAATCTCATTTTAACCAAGAGCAAATTCAAACCCTATACTCTGTTCACTGTAAATTGAGAAAAACACCTGGAACAATAAAAAGTTATTGGTTTTAAAAGTCAGTAACTCCTAGTTACCACAATAAAAAAATTATTTTATTGGTTTAAAACTACAGTAACGGAGTTACTTACTACAGGTATTTATTATCAATTTGTTGTGGCAAAGAAGTTATGGTGCTACACTTCCAAAAAAACAAAAACAATCTAATGCAATTATTGGGACAACGGTTGATCGACTTAATCACTTTATATCGAATCTGCTGCTAATTAGTCTGTCAAAATTTGAACTGTACGAGCGGTTTCTTGTCGAAACAATAAAAATAGAAGTAAAAACTTTGTATTGTGAACCTCTTTAAGGCCTGGATTTATCAGATATAGTTAAGTAGCAGTTACCTTAAACGAGGTTAACTGTATCGCATTTACAGCTGGTAACAGAAGGCGCATCATTTAAATTCCACTTAAAATTAAATTTCGCTTTTAATTCACCATTGCGTTTTCTGGAAACGTCTCTAGATTTTCTTGGTACATGCTGTTATTATTGGCTTCTTCTGTGGATTCTACTTCTATGTTACTATCACTTTCAACATCTTGGAATCTAAAAAAAAATAACGATTCTCTAAGCAATGTTATTATATTATACCAGGTGCTAGTTAACAACAGTCCCCAAGGTAAAGATTTGCTTTTACCTGGATACTTTCTGAAAAAAAAGCCCACCGACTTTTAAAGAAATAATACCAATAAAAAATGTAATTTATTGTGACATACAAAAAAAAGAGTTTTTAAAATAAATAAAAATGGGCCAGGAATAAAATGGACTTCATAATAAGAACCTTTTAGGGGGTTCCTCTTGACGAGTCTACCACGAATATTTATACCGACATACATATATGGAAGCGGCGCGGCGCACTAACCGAGTCTGTCAGTGTCAAATATTTCGGGTGTCGGACTGGGCGAACGCGTCACTTTTATTTGTCAGAGTTTACCACAACGTTTCACATGCAATTTTTTAAACATTTTGGCAAAAATGCTAAAGGGATACAGTCATGAAACCATAAGGTTCAAACACATGTTTCCGGGTATCGGACTAGGCTGGTTTCGGACTGTAATTCTTACGATATCTGTCACAATGTTTGAAAATTGCGTGCAAAATATTGTGGTAAACTTGTCCGTTAAAAGGTGACGCATTTGCTGAAGTCCGACACCTAAAATATTTTACATTGACAGGCTGGAGATAAAGCACCGCCTGCATATATGGCGGTATGAATATTCGTAGTAGACTCGTCCAAAGCAATCCCCTAAAAAAGTTTTAAAAGTGTTCTTATCATGAAATCCATTTAAGAACACTAGCCGAGGACTATGCAGGTGTGAAAACCAATTCGTCGACCCTAGGGAATTAAAAGCATAGTAAATATTCGTGGTGGGATGTGTGTTGTTCGCGTCGTCGTCCGACGAAAGGCGGAAGCGGTGGGCCAAATCAGCGCGCTCATTGCAGCAGGTGAATTGCGGGAAGAAGTACCTAAAAGATTGGTGGGGGATTAAAGCATACATTTCTAAGGATGGAGGTTTGGTTTCCAAACTGGTATTCATGCGTGTGAATGAGAAGGAGTAGGTTCAAGGCACAACTAAGCCTCTAGGCGACATCGCACCACCTAGGGGGCGGCTGTCGGACGTAGGCGAAAGATAAACAAAGAGATCAAATAAGTTTTTACTTTGTGAGGTTTAAAATACATATTAATTTTTTTTTCGTCATCAGTAAAAATTAATTTCCTTAATTTAAAGAAAATGCAAATTTAAACGATCACGCTTCTCTCTTCTATCTTAAGTATATATTCACGTGTTGTAGATAATTTTATTTACTGCATTTTTATGTATATGTATAATTTCTTTTTTAAAACAGTAATATTTTATCTATTTAAAAGTAGTAAAACAAATATTTCTTTTTATTGTTGAAAAAATGATCCTAATGATGCCAATAACAATTTTATATCCAAAAATAACAATAACATGTGCTTAGTTTTATTTGGTTATTAAGACCCCGGAGGCATTTAATTAGCCATAAAGTGATTAATTGTAACTATAGGGCTATAGAATATTATCAGCACGAGCTTAATGGCTTTGCAAAACATATCGAAAGAGCGTCCATATCTTTTCTTTAAAGGGTAATATACAGGATAATTCCTAACTATAGCTCGAGATTTTAAGTAGTAATGAGATAAAGGGCATTAAAGTTTTAAAAAACTCGCCCGGTCCACTCGAGCCGCGATAAATATTCGTACATCCAGAGTTGGGTAAACTACTGAATACCGCATAAGCAAAATTATTCGAGTACTAAGTATTTGAATACCAAGAAAACAAATATTTAAATACTGAGCATGTGTGAATACCAGAATTAGGATTCATGAATAAAAGGCAAAAAAGGTCAATTTCTCTAAAACAGATTAACATCGCCTTGTGCTTAGTACTTATGTTTTAAAGAGCAGAAATAGGTCCAGAGTGCATCAACATTGCTTTGTGCTTAGTACTTATATTTTCAGCAGCACCAAATAAATTACTATATTGGATACTTTAAATACCTGTATTCGAATATACTCATATATTCACGGTTTGGTATTCGAATAATGGGATTCTCGGTATTTGAATACTTAAAACCTGTATTCAAATACTATCATCTCTCATTCAAAAACGGTGTTCACAATACAAAATCAAAAGTACTGACCAAAAAATTATTCAGCCCAATTCCGAATACCAAACACACACATGTGTTCGAATACTATTTGAATACCAGCGCAATGTATTCTAAGTATGATTCAGAATACCGGGTTTTCGAATTCTACCCAATAATTACTTTTAATTTTATGTAATTTAAATAGGACTGTTTACATTAGGCACTCCGCTCATGGTACGCTCACTATTTGCTCTCGCTCTAACCGCGGTCTTTTTCATGTTTTTTTTCCGGATTTAACAAAACAAAAGTTATTTTAATATCCAGTGTATCCTGCTTTGTATGTACACCCCTTGATATCTTAGATATGAATAATGCAATTTTTCAAATTTTGGTGGCGATTGTATGTTAGAGAAATGAAATTTTTGGCATAGTGAAAATTTTTAATTTACGATTGGCGTGCGGTCTTGGAAGGTAAAAAACACTTGATTTTTTAGGAAAAGGATATTAGGGCTTTTTCTAAATTTTTTTAGATTGTGAATTAGCATCTCGAAAAACCCCTTTATTCATATTTTTAAAATGTCAAGCGTCAATTTTTTTTATATTATTTTTCAAAAGCTCTTTTCTACATCCGCAAACACCAATGATAAAGTCAAAAAGCGAGTATTTGGTACCGTATAAAAATTTTTAGAATTTATTAAAAATTGAATAATCATTTTAAACTAAAATATTGGGTTTGAATTATGATAAAACTAATGAGAAAAAGAAACAAAGGGGAGATCGAAGGAACTAAAAACGAAACTATCAAATATAACTTTATAATTTATGTAACAAAATGGAGTTATTTTGAATAGGATACGAGAACGTATGCTACGATACCAAGAATAAATTACCAAAGGCACCATTAATTATTGAACGTACCTGCAAGATGGTTATATACGTTACCAGATAGCGCTTCTCTAAGGTTTTATTAAAAGTATTACAGAGTCCTATCTATCGAATCTCCCATTTACGACTATAATCCAACTTAAACTGGATTGAACGTAGGTTAATCGTTGTGTATAAATAATTCTTGATCGTAAGCAAACGGTGAGCGGACCGTGACCTGAACGCCTAGTGACCAGTGACCTTTAATGCGCATAATTATCCCTAACAAGATTGAATTAAGGGTCACTACACACTATAGCTCAGGTTACGCTTCCAAGCATTTTAATTCTAAATAATTTTTCTAGTTAACATTTTGTTTTACCTGAAGAAATAAGGGTACTTTACACTTAAGTATTTTTAGTATATTTTTACTGACCCTGTATATTCCTTTAACTTTAAATACTTTAGTACTGCTAATACAAATGTGAAATAAAATTTACTGACAATATCAAATATAAAAGTTTTTTTAGTTTTTTAAAGAAATGTGTTGCACACTTTATGGAACACAGTGTATACCTGAGTTACAGCCCTGCTATTTTAGTTTTTTTGTATTACAATCGGCCGGTAGATCGCTTTTTGTGCAGTTTGCTGATTAAAGTAAACAAATGTACTTACGTGTAATGTTTTTCCTCCCCTCTCATTTCACATATGACATTTGTGAGAGCCATTATATAATTTTTTGCTAATGTGAGTGTTTCTATTTTGGAAAGTTTTCGTTCCATCTTTATGTGTGGTATTACTTCTCTAAGTTGCTATAAGAAAAAAAATATAAAAATTAATTTTTAGTAGTCATGTGTAAAGATATGGTTCGTATCAGGGCCGTCCGTGCCTACTGGGTGGTGCAAGCGGTGAAGGGCACCAGGGCGCAACGCTGGAGGGGCGGAAAAATGTGAAATAAAGGGCGTATTTAAGAAATGGCGGCCGTTTCTGACATGGAAAAAGGAGGCAATTGGAAAGCGGGGACTTTATTTTGTTCTTTCAAAATATTTAAAGAATAGGGGAAGAAAGAGAAGAGAGTAATGGAGCAAAGAAAAGAACAACAAAAAGAAAAATTGTGGTAAGGACCTATTTTTGGTCTTCTAAAATATTTAAATTGGAAATAACACGTTCTTCCAGTGGCGGCAAATAATTTTTTGCCCAACCAACCAAACTGTCATAGTTGTGTTCAGTATAGTGTCTGGCAAGTCATTATGGAAAGATACACGATTCGACAACGAGCAGAAATTATTAAAAATTGGCTGTGGTCGTGCAATCTCTCACTTCTAAAATAGTTTCTGTGAGGTACTTCAGGTCTACGAGAATAGACCACGAACGATTAGTGACTTCAAGCAGGACATCACATGCATTATTACAAATTTACCAGGTAATATAACTATATCAACGAGAAGTAAGGAATTCCTTACATTTTACTAGTACTAATTACTTTGTGCCATTTTAAAGTTCTGACGCTCTTATTGGTAAACCCTTTAGTATGTAAGTACGCATCAATTTTATTTCCCCAAGTTTTAACTTTTTAAGTTGATCCTTTTCAAGATTAAAAGAAGGTTTAGGACATTAAAGAACTGCACTGTATATAAATTAATAAATGGTTAAAAGGTTATAAATGCAAATTGGTTTTAAAATAAACCAATTTTTTTAAACGAAATGAGAAAAGTTAATAGAAACACATTTTTGCAAAAAAAAGTATCTAGATTAATGAGGACCGTTTTCCATTGTTTATTGGTTAACAGTTATATTCTAATCCTAATATACATTTTTTTAAAGGATTTTTTTGTTGAATAAGAAAAATGATTAAAGATTTTTTTTAAATAGACGATTTAACCTCGTATTACAGTATGTTTGACAAATTAATGCAATTTTATCACTTGTTAAATGTAGAGTGTTGAATGTATAATCTTGAGGATTTATAAACCATTAATAATAATGATAGAGGAATTGCTTATATTTTCAAAGCAAATTCGATAAAATTAAAATGAATTTCCTTATTTACTTACTTATTTATATTATATTGAAGCAGTGTTTAAAACGTTTTTAATGTAGAAAGAAAATAAATGCAGAAAGCCAGAAATTAATACTAAGCAACGTCTAACATAATAACAGCCCAGGATCTTTATTTTTTTAAGGCGGAGCCAAAATTGTTCTCTGCCGCACCCCTCGTTTTTTTGTAGTGACTACATTTTGCGTCTTTCACATTTTTTTTGGAAAAACAGGTTCTCGCCTTTCAAATGGCGCCCTCTTCCTATCACTTGGCGCCCTATGAAGGTATTGCCCCCGGGGCAGACACCCCCGGTTTGCCCCCCTCCCTAGATGCGGGGCTGCATAATAATTAATAAATTGTGACCAATTGCAAGTAGTGTCTTATTGTTTATATTATTTTATAACTTGTCTAGTCAATAAAGCATTAGGGCAACCAAATTATTTGGATGAGAAGCATTAAGTAGATTATTGTTGCTAAAGTAAAATGGCATCAAATGCAAAAATTTTTATTATTTATTTTACGAAAAAAAGGTATTCTTTATAACAAGTTCTGCATAGGTCCATATATAACCTATACGGTAACCATCATATATTAAATTGTACCACTTATCTACGAAGTTTTCCAAAAATTGTATTTTTTTAAGTAGAGTACCTGTATGTGTGCTAGTATAGAAAATTGTTATAAAGAAAACATGCATATACAGGTATGTTACTATTAAGGAAAAAACTACATTTTTGACCAAACCTCTCTAGATGACTGATACAATTTGTTATCTGATGGTTGCCATGCCTAAATTTTCATCCGCAGTGGCAAGAAGCATTTTTAGGATTTTTACTCCCTCGCGCAGTAAACAAATGGACGGGTGGATGAACATGCGCACTTAAATGCCGTGGCAAAATACAAACACCCGCACCCCGTACCCACCATCCGCGGTCTGAGCGTGACGGTCATTAGCTACCGTACTTCGAACAGAAAACCAGGACGCTGTCGACAAATTCTTTCCGATAATGAGGATAGTCTGTTGGGCGCCAGCGCGTTAACCCTCGATTTGCTTACGCACAAACCCGTTTTTTGCCCATGAAATATAACTTTTGTTTCGCGCAGGTAATAACATTGGCAATCGATCGAGATAAGTAATGGTTGCATGTTGCCTTCTAGGTTTTGGATCAAACAGAATTCTTTTATAATAATATTTTTTTTTCGAAAATTTATAATAAAACGTTTCCCATATAACGCCAACTTACGTAAACACACTGTATAGTGCGGATGTGTGCTTTTGCTCAAGTAGTACATGCAACCTCTTCTTGAGGATATATTTTTTATATTCCTCTAAATTAGGGGAAAAATTCCAAGAAAAGACTGTTTTTTTGTTTTTACTTTAGGCTAAGATAGTGGGGGTATTTTGTCCCAAAAGAGCATGTTAGTTAGTGATTTTTGCAATATTGTTTCCTAGCATTGTAGGTGTATAGAACTTAAGTGGATTTAAAAGATAGCTTTATTTGTCATTAATATATCTTACCTCAAACGCATCATTAAGTGAGTGCATTCTCATTCTTTCTCTCTCGTTACTTTCCAGTCTTCGTAAGTTTCTCTCTCTTGCACTTATACATGTTTTCCGCCGCCTGTATGGCGTCGTTGTGCTAGATGCGCTACCACTAGATGCACTTCCTAAAAACAAAACAATTATAAAATAAAAATAACCCAATAGACGACGTGGTATGTTCTCAAAGCATTTAAAAAAGATCCCAATTTATCCGATAATCGGCTTCCTTTTTAACAACTGACGTCATTTTTATACAAAATGGCTGTGCTTGACATGGCACTTCTCCTATGTCCATCTCTGTTCGTCTTATTTCCCAATACCCGCACTGTGTTATTGGTAATTCATAACATCTATCTATATACGTATTGCTTTTTTACCTGAGCTAGGTAAATAATTTTAAAATTATTCATATCCAGAATGTACACAACTAAATATGTTTTAATTAGCATAGATAAGTCAAATTTGAAATTTCCAAGTATTGCGTGACGTTTACCTATACTTTAAATTAATGCTGGAATTCCAGTATCAGCAACATTAAAATATTTAAATAGTATTTGGTTTAATAAAGTCTGTATTATCAATTATATTTATTCTACAAAATGAGAGAGTATAGTTATTGCCATTAATTAAGATAAATAATTAAAACTTAAAGAAAATACCGCCACTTGTTTTTATTACAAAAAACCCTTTATCGTACCTTGCCGCTATGTCTACCCTCAGCGCAAAAAAGAAGCCGCGACAACCGGAAGAATTACATTTTGGATTCAACGTAGACTTGATAAGTTTGTCAAAAATGTTTAGTAAGCCGCGAACCAACTAAAAAAAAGTCTGGTGCCAAGATTCAGCCAATAGCTGCGAATTGCAAAATTAGTTGTTTATGTGCCTATTATAGACCGGTGTTTTTGCGCTAATAGTAAACAAAGCGGCGCGGTATGAAAAAGAGTTTTTTTCTCAATAAAAACAAGTGCTAGTATTTTGTTTAAGTTTTAATAATTTCTCTTAAGTGATTTCAACGACTTTAAAACTTCTTATTGCTATTCCTGCAAAGCAAGGGGATGAGATTTGGATTTTCAAATGACATGACACTAATGGACCTGCCCCGAGGTATTGCTGCTGTGAATTTGGGGATATTTTCTTTGTTGGCTGCTTTACAACAGCTGTAAGCATTTTCATTTTTTTGACAAATCAATGACGTCAGTCTTACATCAGCGGTTGTTAACGTCCTCGGGAGATGTCTAACCACTGTCTAACCAGGTTGAAAAAAAACAAAGAGGGGAAATATGGCCGAATTTCAGGGGTAAAGTCAAACAAAATTGACTAAATGCATATTACTAATAACAATAACAATAATATGTGTGGAAACCAAGTAAAGGATTAATTTAACTGCAATTGAAAGTATTGTTTTTTGTTGCAAAACGGGAGTTACCATTTTTTAGGTTATATTATTATTTTCTTTTAATGTCATTTGTCGTTGGTGGTAAGCGTTTTTATTTTTTTCGGTTCACATTTAATGACGTCAGCTGTTAGACAAGCTTGTTAGCAGCTGAGAGACAGAAGAATTAAAAATATCCCTTTTTATTTCGGTAAACGAAAGAGAGAGAGGAGGTACGAGAGAGATGGAGCTTTTTTTTCTTCAAAAATGCCAAGGAATCAAAATTAATCTTTGATTCCTAAAAAAACGCAGAGGGACGGCAGAGGATATTTTGCCCCGCCTTAAAAAAAAACAAGTTTCGTAGCTTTTACGCAACCCTGAATGAAGAACAACCTACGAGTTGACTTCTAAAAACCTATAAGAAAAAAGTAAGTACGTAACAGTTTTATTAAAGACTGGATTATATACGGTGTTTCAAGTGGGATTTAACTACAGGGGAAAAAGTATCACTACGGCCTAAGACGCATTAAAATTTAGAAAGACGATGAAAAGTCTAAATATTTTAAAAAACAATCAAGAAAGAAAATAGGTTAATTATTCAATTAACTAATTTTGTTTCACTTAATAATTTTCCATATTAATTTTATTTAATAATAAACTAATAACTGTTAAGTACCTATTGTTGAGTTTATGTTCTAGTTATAAAAATTGCAGAATAACCATTTTTTTAACTAGCATTTCAGTTTAAAAAACTAAAAAACACGCTTTTATATGCAACCGAACTAAAAATTAAAAAATAATTTTTCATTAAAAAAATATTTTCACTTCATAGTAAAAAGCGTGAAGTGCTTAATATATTAAATGTTATAATTATTATATTTGCCAATATCTATGATGGAAAAGTTATGAAAAATAGTAAAATGCACCCCACGCTTTTTTACTATGAAGTGAAAATATTTTTTTAATGAAAAATTATTTTTTAATTTTTAGTTCGGTTGCATATAAAAGCGTGTTTTTTAGTTTTTTTTAAACTATTAATTATTTTTCATTTTTAGTTCGTTATATTGCACAAAATTCTTAATATAACAGTAAATTAGAACATACTATTTAATTAAGCAGCAAAAGAAAATAACCAGCCCCCTATGAAATGACAATGGTAGCAAATTTTAAAATTTGCAAAGATTGCAACTCACTAAAAAATTTCTTCTTCATTAAGTAGCAAAGTTTCAAATTTTGCCAACAGATGGCAATCCAGGCAATGTTATGGCTTTGAACATTTTTCCAACAGATGGCATCCTAGGTGTTGTTTTTATAATATAATGGAATTTTTTTCCTGGCGATTAAAAAAAAGATAAAGGGATACTGTTTGCAGATTATTGCATTGTCATGGGTCCTTAATACGTGTGCAAAGTTTCAAAGAAATCGAATAGCTGGAAGTTGGTTAAAATTAGGCTCAAAGATTCCGTTACATACATAGATACATACATAGATACATACAACCCAAGCTAATAAAAGACCAATCCATAGAACCCCCAAAAGTGAGATTTGAAGCGTACCTAAAAATTTTTTAGTACCTACCGCGACCAACAGATGGCGAAAGTAGTACGATGTCGCTTTGCTAATACGATTACCATCAGAAAAAATATCGCGTTATTTTTAAAGAAATACCGAGATCTGAATGTTTTTATTTTAGATTTCTTCTTAATTTGAATTACAAAACAAACATATTTAACATTAAATGTCAAAATTTTCAGAATCTCCTAAAAAAGCTAAAAATTTTAAAATTCTAAAAATTGGTTAATTTTTAAATTTTTTATTTTTATTTAATTTATCTTGACAACGGTGGCAGACTTGACAGGCCACCAAAACGTCTATTTTTAGTTCTCTATTTACTTGCTTTATTTTTTTATTTTTTTTTTGTACTATTAATTTATTTTTGGCGTGTACCCGAATAACTACCATTAATTAAATGAACCGCCGAACCAATATAGAACATATCTTCATCTGAAATAAAGCCAATGAAAAAAAAAACTTTTCCCGTAAAACTGACGAATGTCGCTTACGATGTTTTGTTAAAAACGATCGATATATTCTATTCTGAAATCATAAATTTAATAATCTTTTGGATACTACCATTTATTGGGGATTTTATTTTGTTAAATTTTGCGTATATCCTCACTCTAACTGATCGGGCCGACTGCTCGTCAGCGGCTGCTATCAATTTCTAATGGTAATCGTATTAGCAAAGCGACATCGTACTATTTTCGCCATCTGTTGGTCGCGGTAGGTACTAAAAACTTTTAGGGTACGCTGAAATCTCACTTGTGGAGTTCTATGGATTGGTATTCTTTGGTAATAGGTAGCAAATATTTAAAATAAACTAGCTAAAAAGCATTTTTTAAACCTGACAATTCCAGTTATTTTAGAAATATATTAAAATATCTATTTTAGGCAGTATGATTAAAATAACTCATTATTCATACTAATATTGTTATCTTTTTCCCTGATCCAATATTAAGCTACTACATTAAGCTACCTTGTCATTTAAGTAACATATTGCGACAAAAGTTATAAAAGTCTAAATATATTTCCTATAAAAAGATTAAGGTGGCCTCTTTTTTTTAAACCAAAAGTTGTTATTAAAGTATATTTTTTTAAGATACCCAACGTTTTAAATAATTTACCATCAGTTCATAACTTTGACCCTACATCATATTTCTATGACAATAAAGCAGAATAACTTTTTATTTAATAAATTTAATAATAAGAAAATAATGATATAGGGATTTTGTCTGTTAACTATAAAAATGCTAAAAAAGTATAGTTGCTAAGTTAAAACTAATACTTTTTATTGTTATTTAGGTAATTTAAAACATTAGTATTTTATTTAAATTATTTACTTAATAGTCATTAGTACTATTTAAATTATTATTATTTTATTTATGCATTGTTAATTTTCCTATTAGTTTTACTAATTACAGTTTAATTTAATTATGTTATATTTACTTTAACAGTTAATGTTAATTTGATTTCATGGTGTTTATTTTCAAATATTAGCTGTTTTTCTACATCAAATTAGATTTATAAGTATAATTTCAAATAAAGGGTTTACTTCGTAACAACTATTTTATTATGTACGGGTGAAATCTTGCAACTCGATTATAAAGCATTTATCTTTAACCGTTTAAGCTTAAGTTTGGTATACACGTTTAGTTAGGATGACAATGCATAAATAGCTGTTTGCCGTCATTCTAAATCCAACATGGCGGAACCCCCAAGATGGTGGACTATATATTTTTAATGCAGTTCCATAATATGGGTAAAAAAATCAAAGGGCTTGACAAGAGAAACTTAAAAAATAAAGTGACACCATTATAAATCCAACATGGCGAAACCCCAAGATGGCGGACTGGTTACTTTTATTGCACGCCTATGATATGGGTTTCAAATAAAAAATTTTGAAAGTAACTCGAAAAAGTAACATCTTCCTAAAATTCAATATGGCGAAACACCCACAATGGCGGGATTTTTAAATGAACCTATGCAATATGGGTATCAAGTAAAAGGGATTATTAAGAAAAACTCGAAAATTAAAGTAACGTTTTTAAATCTTACATATCGGAACACCTAAGATGGCGAACTAGTTATTTTTAATGCATTTCCTAGAATATGGGTATCAAATAAAAGGGCTTGTTAAGAATAAGTCCAATGATTACCTGCGACGTCAATTCAATAAGTCTGACTTCCTAAATATGGCGGACTAGATACTTTAATGCACGCCCATAATATGGGTATTAAATAAAAGGGCTTGCTTGCTAGAGTAACTCGGAAAAAAGTAACATTTTTCTAAATTCAATATGGCGAAACACCCAGGAGGGCAGACTTTTAAATGTACCTCGGCAATATGGCTTACCAAACATAAGCTATTGAGAGTGAGTAAAAATACATTAATCCAATATCACGAAACCAAGTTTTTTATGCTTAAATGTTGTCCGAAATGTCAATGTCAATCTCAATGTTTAAATTTTTTTTTCAATAATTCTTTTTTAATTTAATAATTGTATTTTACTTTTATTAATTATGTTGTACGATATTATGTAAAAAAGGCAAAAATGAAATGCATTAAATTCTATTTAGGCAATTAATCGCTTCTAAATTTCAAATGTTTTTTACTGTTGCCCTTGAATAACCCTAGAAGTTTGATTCAATAGTTCTAAAACACCTTGTATAGAACTGCACTGCACTGATATGCAAAAGATACGGTCTGTCCAAAGGTACATAGCGAGGATTCTCTCCAGCATGAACATCTGAATTTAATAAAGGACTGGAAACTTTTTTGCAAAGATTTTATGTTTGGTATCTTTGTATACGCCCATTCTCTGGCAAGTGGTTCCCTAATAACTGTGTGTGAACTTTAGGAATTCACTACTTGCATTATGAGTACGTCCCAGTGTTCATCATCAAATGTGTTTTTCTTTATGATCGCCTAGAGGATTTTAGATCTACCTATTTATTGTATTTTTATCAGATTTCGTGATGACCCAATCCCCTAGCAACATGTACTTTCTGATTTCCTCCTATTCCTAGGTATCATTAACCATAAACGACTTCTATCCTGTTGTATCTGGTGGCATGTTCTTTTGAACTCCATCATCGTTTTTAATATGAGGATAAAAATTTAGGCTTTTAGGAGTAGCCATATTAGGGCTGGGATCAGGGTCGGATTACAGCTGTGTCGGGATCCCTAGGCACAATTCTCAGGGCCTATTTTGATAAAAATTAAAGATTAAAAAGAAAAAATAAAGTTACAAATACTTGTTTCGATATCCAAATTTGATTTTTCTGACGAACACATTTTAAAATGTTTAATTTTTTTTTCTGGTTGCGGGGCCCCTTTCCAATGTGGGGTTCCTAGTAGCAGTTGCCTAATCTGATTTATGGATAATCCGATACTGGCTGGGATTCAAATTTCCTTGTACTCACAATAGGATGTTAGTTTTGTCATTTTTAATTAATTTTTTTATTAAAATGCTTGGTTATTTTTAGCATAAAATTGCCAAAGGGTATGTTAATAAAAATGATTAAAGACAATTTCTATTTTAAATTTACTTCTATCTAGTATTCTCCCAATTACACATTTGCTTCTGTAATCCAACATAATGGCAGAATTATATTTAATTAAAAGATCACAAATAATGAGATTAGATTTAATTAATAATTGGTTTAGTAATCATAAAATACTGCTTATTAGGGCTTTATAAACCAAAAATTTCTATTATCAGACTCAAAATTAAGCCTATAAAAGATAAATTGTTTTATTTAAAATAATTCTGTATTAAAAACAATCATATCAATGTAGGTACTAAGTATATTGTAGGTAAATATTTACAGCATTTAAAAAGGTTATGATAAAATAATTGTTTTGCGATTATTAATCGCCAAGTATTCATATATATGTTATGTAACATAGGTGACATTTTGACAAATTATATTGCTGGTAAAATATAAACGCTTTCTATATTTTACTCAGCATTATGACTTTCTAAAATTATTTTTAAGTTAAGCAAAATACTTTTGCTAAAAAAGGAATGTTTGTAACAGGAATCGAAATATGCTTCCTGCATTTGCAGAATTGAGATACTCCGACACGGTGTTGACAGAATGTGCACCATTTGTAACTTACAAAAAAGGTAAATTTGACAACGTTCACATATTGATGTGTATAATTATAAGGTATATTCTTATATAGTACTTTTTACCTTCCTTAAATTTTTATGCCCATCAATTAGCATTAATTTATTAAATAGTCTATCAAAAAAGTAGCTCCTTTCTAACCCAAATTACTATTTTTGGAAAGCAAAGTAATGAATCAAAATTCAACTATAGTATTGTATAGTTAAAATTATACAGGAGTAAAATATAGGGTGTCAAAGTTTTAAAAATATTTTTAACCAATTTGATAATATTTTCTTGTTTTGAATATTGTAATTAACATGCTTTTATATCTTAAGTTAATCTTTAGTGGTATCTAGAGGACGCTACCTAACTATATTAAATTTCCCCCTAAAATTCTGTAAGTTCTTGTGCTTCCCCTGTATGCTTATAATCCGAGTAAAATATTGAACTCTCCTATGCTAGAAAAATGTATACGTTGAAAAAATTGCTTTAAGCAAACGTTTTCTAGATATTCACGTTAAGTAAACCACCTAAATGTAATTATTTCGAAAACGGTGACGCCGAGCCATTCTCAAAAGTACATTTTTTTGTAAAGAGCATGGGGGAATTTACTGGTTTACTTAGATGGTGCATCACAGTAGCATAAAGACGTTTTAGAGACATTTAAATTAGGGTAGGTGTAGTGTATGTAACCCCTAGATACCGAGTTTTATTACAAAACTTAAAACGTATCAAATGTTTTTAAAATAGTTTGTAAACTTTGACATCCTGTATGTCAGTTATCATTAAGATTTGTACTAGGGTAAGTTTGGTTTAATCGCATTACTTTAACTTCATAATTCTTCAGTTATATTTTGGCCGATTCCTTAAGGACCACCCTTTTGTTTCTGAACAATTAAATTTACCTCCGTGCTTCCGTCGCTTTTTCTCCGTAGTTTCGTCACTACTGGATTCTGTGAGATCATCTGCTCTTCCGTTAAGGTCATTGTGTTTTCTGATTTCCATATCATCTACTTCCGTCTTCTTCTTCGTCTTGCCACGGTGCCGTCATTTCCAATGAGCGCATTCTTTTATTACCACTCTGTAACAAAAAACAATTTTAAGGTTCTTTTTACAATAACCATAAAAGCTGCATTTATAGAATTGACGTTTTCGTTACCAATTGACTTTTCGGTTTCATAAAGTCAAATTTCTCTTGCTAACCGTATTCGTCTCACTGGTTCAAACCGTATTTGAAAATGACGATATAAACATAAAGATCAAGCAAATGTATGTTTTCAACACCGTTGCGTCACAGCCCAATAATAAACTTTTAGGGTATGAATATGATTTTTATTTTTTATAATTAATATGTACCTTTGTTTGACACCAAATATAAACATTTTCACTTGCCATGTACAGCTAGGTAAAAAAGTCTACGAAAAACGACCAAACAAAGTTTTAATGAGTTTAAGGCAAACGCCTGACGAAAATGACCAAAACAAAGTTTTTAATGAGTTTAATGCATACGCCTGCCCGACAAAGATAACTATATTGTGTTTAAACCATTGTGATGTATTCAAACAACGGTTAAATACGCGACGTTACATGACGTCACCCGTTTAACAAGAAAATGTAACGTTTTTTTAAAATGTTTTGAACCGTGCGTTAACAACAAAAAATGGCTTAATATAGTATATGAAAACGGTAAACAGAAACTATAAATTGACAAATGCAAAGTTGTTTGTTTCTAAACTGAAAAGTCAAATGGCAAGCTGAAACAGAAACGTCAATCTATAAATCCAGCTTAACCTGTCTAAAATCAAGTAAAAATATGTTTATTTTTTGGGAAAACGCCTGTACTAAAAATCAGTCAGGTTTTATAGTTACAAGCTTAAAATTGGTTTAAAAAAATCAGTAACTTTGGTAACTTGTTAATTTTTCCAAACTAACATAAATCAAAACAAAAAAAATTAAATAAAACAATTACCAATAACCAATGATTTTTATTTTTAAATTAAAGTCTATCCAAGCTAGTATTAGATAGGCTACGCAAATATTATAGCATAAGTTTTTAGTTTTAACTTGGCTACTTGAAATGTCAGGATGGTACTGGAGGCAATTTAAAAATTTAAGTATATTCACCAATTTATTGAACAGATTTAGTTATCATTAAGATAACACTACTTAATTTATCAGTAAGTATTTTTTCTTACTGTCCATATACTCCCAACTATATTTATACACAACATATCTTCGCTTCTGTACAAGATACAAAAATAAACTTAGAATAAAAAATGTGTATTTAAATACATTTATTTTATTTACAGTATTATTTAATATGCAAGTTGTCCTAAAAACAGAATTTTTTATTGTCAAGTATAGTTTTTTTAATGAATCGTCGTGTATATTTAACAAAATTTAAACTCTTCATTAAATACTGCATTAAAATGTATAGCACACTAAACGTTGTATTCGGAATCCGTAAAAGATTTGCAAAAAAATGTTTAAAGTTGCTATCAATACAAGGAGTAAATAAAAAATAATGAATATTACAGCTAGACCCTATATGCAGCCGTGAGTGTTTCATAACACTTTTTAGGATAGATATTTAGAAGTTTAACTTAGTATTAGTAATTACTGCATTACATCCAATTTAAATATACATGGTTGTTGTCCAAAAACCTTGCGTTAGAGCTTTTTAAGGACCAATATAAGTGAGTCAATAAGAAAAACGTTTATATGAAATTGTAGTATTTTTTTAAAACACTTTTTTACGTCCGGAATATTTCCCTCATTTTTTAAACACCCTGTATAAACATTAAATTGTAAACGTACTATTTGTATCAAGTACTACGACTAACTAGTTTCATTTAATTATAACACAGCGTTACAAAATGTAAACCGGATCTAAATTACCCATATCTTGATCTTGTATAAAAAGAAACGCAACCTATTCATTAAATCCGCCTGAAGCTTATTTTTGCATTTAAAACTTAAGTGATTACTTTCCAAGTGAAAGATATTCTGTAACAGTAGTGCGACACAAGAAACAAAATACATAATCACTTTCACAAAAACCTTGCTATTAAATTAAGATCCGTAATTTAAACCAGCTTAATACATATCCTTACTCTTACTCTCTCACTAACCAGAACTAAATAGCCAAGCAGCAAGCTAACGTCATTTTGACGTAATTTTTAGTCATTTTTGGTTATAGGATGTCATTAGACCAAAATTATGACGTCATTTTAATGACATGTTTTTGACGTCGTTGAAGTGACGTCTTTTTAACGTCATTTTTCGTCATACTAGCTCATAAAATCTTATGACGTCATGTTTAGAAAACCCGCCAGAAAAATTTTGTGACATTATGTGATTCGTGTAAAAATTCAACCGAATATCATATGACAGAAAATAAGACTAATAATTTTACAAAATTGAAATAGGAAAAACTCTACCGATAGATGGCGTAATGAATCAACTAAACTACTACGTTTATTCAACATCTTCTTTGTGAAAGGGGAAATTGCATGCAGTAAGGAGTTTTTTTCCTATTTCAATTTTCAAATAAAATATTGGATCATTTTAGCTTTAAAAAAGTATATGCGTCAATGTTTCGTCATCTTAAAGACGCCATTATGACGCCATTAACGGGACGTCTTTTTGTCGTCATCTTATGATGTCTTTGCTGAGCAAATGTGGCTAAAAATTACTAAAAAGAGACGTTAATAAGATGTCAGCTTGCTGCTTGGGTATTTGATTATTTGTTGAATAAATGTAGTTGTTTTTAATAAGAAATTGCAGAAAAGTCAGTAGTTCCAAAAGCTTTATATCCAATTCAATGTCACAAAAAAATTTATGATTACCAATCAAGGCAAGATTAGACCTTTTATTACTGCAACCTTTACAATATTATTGTGATTCCTCCATGTGTAGGTTTATAGTACCTGGGTCATCAATTAAATGGACTTCATGAAAAACACTTTTAAAATTTTTTGGCCGGGTTTTTAACGAGGCTTTACGAAGATTTATACCGCCATATATGGAAACGGCGCTTTAATCCAGTCTGTCAATTTTGTCATTTTCGGGTGTCGGACTGGGAGAACGCGTCTCTTTTTGGGTCGGCCAAGTTTACCATAAGGTTTTACATGCAATTTTTAAACATTGTGCCAAGAATGGTACGGGTTACAGTCATCAAAAACCATGGGGCTCAAAATTGACATGTTTTAGGTATCGTTCTGGGCGGGTTTCTTGACTTTAACCCTTACCATTTTTAGCACAATGTTTAAAAATTGCATAAAAAACAGACAACTTGTCCGACAAAAAAAATGTGACGCGTTCTTACAGTCCGACACCCGAAACATGTCAAATTTGACAGTCTGGGTTAAAGCGCCACATATGGCTATAAGGATATTCGTAGAAGACTTGTCAAAAGAAACCCCTATAAATAAGTTTTAAGAGGGTTATTATCATGAAGCCCATTTTATTGGTGAGCCAAGCACTATTGATATTTTTAAGTCGATTTTATAATCATTAAATTTAAGTTAAAGCGGCTTTTTAAAAATGGTTTGAAAAAAGCGATATAAACGAGCTTGAAAGTGACTTGAATTGTTCAAATCACGCCTATAAATAGGTAGGGTTGACTTCACTGAAGCCGATTAGAAACACGATATAAATGATTCAAGCGGTCTTAATAATTGCCTAACTTCAGATGAATGCTTCCTCAAACGTCATCAGTGTCAATTTCATATATGATTTTGACATTTTTATACAAAATATGATTGGAAAAACAGGTGAAAAACTTTAAAACACGCTCACACCAACAACAGCACACAAAACGGGACAAATTAAAAAGTGAGGTTTGTTTTTTATTTGATGTCTACTGTGGAGTTGGATGCAAAACTACTGCATGCGTACGACTATGGTTTGAATATGCTTGTCCCGATTCAACGACTTTGCCACCGAAATAAACACGTAGACTAGGAAATAGCTTCAAAGCCGCTTTGTTTTTAAGCCGGTTTGAACTATACGATATAAACGTAGTAATGGGCTTCTTCATGTACCCAGTAGGCTTTGGCTTTACCTCACCAAGCCCTAAAAATGTGAGTCTGAATAGCTCCTTACTTTGACATACACACATACTAAGATGTTTCTTTTTTCTTCGAAAGCCTACATCGATTGATGTCTTTTGTTACAGACATTTGTTTAACATACCCATTTAGCAATAATGTCTTGTTATTTGAACTACTACCATCCAATCCATTGTAGGTGTAACAAAGTTAAGAGGAATTCAATAAACTATAGGCCTGCCGCTGTGTGCGGAAGAACTACGTATGATATGTTCGACGTACCAAGTTTTTTGTTTCATATTCTATTTAAAGCCATTTTTTGTTTTTAATACGGTTCAAAAGATTTTGAAAACATTACATTTTTTTGCTAAACGGTGACTTCATATACGTCACGTATTTAACCATCATCAATTTTAGGCGAAGAACCAATTCTAAAACGGTATTTACCAATCGGTTATGTTGACGTTTAAACAATGTATTATACGTTAAAGTTGTCACCAATTATTACCGCGGTTAAAATTGGTTGAACGCCCAAAATTCCTGCATGTTTGAATACATCGCGAACAATGGTTTATAAAAACAATATAGTTATCTTTGTCGAGCAGGTGTATGCATTAAACTCATTAAAAACTTTGTTTTGACAATTTTTTGTAAACCTGTAATATGGATTTAAATGACAAGTGAAAAGTTTGTATATTCGGTATAAACTAAAGTACATATAACTATAAGAAATTAGAATCATAATCATTACCTAAAAGTTTATTGGGCTGTGACGCAACGGTTTGAAAACCTACATTTTCTTGATTTTCATGTTTTTACGTCATTTTCAAATAGGCTTTAAACCACTCCGACGAATATGGTTAGCAAGAAAATTTGACTAACGCGGATACTTAATAATTTTCCATTTGAAGGGTCATATCGACATCACCACTTGCAATTAAAAAATAATGTTTTTTAGCATAATTAGAGTGCACATGTGTTTAGTATATCCTCAAATAGTTTCGGAGATATACGCGTATTTGTTTAAGCGTATAAATTTCTTAAAACTTTTAACGCTGTTCTCTCGAAACGGTGTTTTTGAAGTCTGTAAGCAAAATTTTTCCGAAACGGCTGAACCTACCGGCTTTAACTTTTCACACAATCTTCTTAGGTCTTTTGGTCAGGTAATGATTAAAGATATAGGGTTTCCGAAAATAATTGTAATTTTTTAAACCACTTTAAAGTGTAACCTTTTTAAAAAGCCAACATTTTGTTAAAAATCAAAATTTTGACTATTCCTTCAATCATTACGTGTATTCGGCCTGAGTGGGCCTTTATCAGGTACATTTGTAACATTAAAAGATGGCCAATTAAACTAAGTAAAGTTTTATTTTGTAACTATTAGTTTCATATTGAGTTAGGAAATAGTACTCTAACTCTTAAATATCTTATAAACCACTTAAGCGGCATATAACATTATAGTTTTTGTCCCATAAATACGTGTAAATAAAAGTTTATTACTTTTTAATTATTATTTGTACTTCTTCTGTACGCTACTGAATGTACGGTTCAATTTCACATTTAATTGAATCACTGTACAAAACCCGATTTAAGTAAATTAAACTGGCAATCAGTTACGTTATAATTGAGTAGAATTGTTTTTAACACGGTAGGGCGGCATTATAGAGAGTTTCTTTACACTTTGGTATGCAGACATTTGTGTTTTTCTACAAAAATGCAAAAGAAGTTTTTAAGTTTTGATTTTTGTATTTTATATAAGAAATAGAAATATAATGGGTTAAAGTAAGTGTAAAATAAACTACATACCTATTTCCGAGCATATTTCTATTAGAAAACAGCTTTTTTTCGCTGCAAATATAGACCGGACCTTATCTTATTAAAGAATGCTACAAATTCAAAAGTAAAGCACATATCACAGGATTAAAAAAGGGTGTAAAAAAACTTTCTTTTTATAATTTCCAACAAAAGCTTGTGTGGCTTACTGATATTTTTCTTTTAGTTCTGTCAATATTGTCTTTAATATCATGCCTTATACGCACCTTTAAGCAACGCGCTAGTGTATGGGCACCAGGAGGAGGGTGCACTTTCATTCCCTTTCCTTTTGAGTGGTGTCGGAAAAAAGTATATGAAATAGTACATTTTGGACGGTAAAAATTAATTTTTTTGCTCTTCGACATTTTTATTTATTTGCACCCCCTGGATGTCATCCTGCCGGCGCCCATGCATAAGTGTCATGCAATAAATCAACGACAACTACTTTTAACTACACCCCTTAAACCATCAGACTACCAGCCCTTATCTGGCGATATGTATAACTTCTTTCTAATATCTGAGGGGGCGCCCATAAATTACGTAAGGCATTTAGGGGGGAGAGAAGGAAATCTAGTTAAATTATATTTAATCTTACTGTAGGAGAGGGGAGTCTGTGCAAATATTACGTATATTTACTATCGCTAGAAACAGGAAAAAACGAGATTTGGGCAGGTCGCAGAACTATTTTTTCGGGTCAGGAAACTTTTTTTTGCTCTTCAAAATTTGCTGAATGTATTTTTACACAGATATTGACAAACAAATTTGTGTTATATAAAATAATAATAAATAAAAGTATCTATTTATTATTTATGCATGTTATAATAAAAATGACAATTTACAATATTCCAATTAAATTACTTGGATTTTTTTCCAAAATTTATACATAATGATCAACAAGTTACACAATACTGTTATTAAAATATTTATATTTTAATTTTTGGCTTTTTTCATAACAGAACTATTTTCTTCCAGATGTCAAAAAAACTTCTTCAAATAGTTAAATTCTTCCATTGGACAAGAAATCCAAATTATACACGTTAAGCTAGGTAAAACGGTATATTGGCTAGTAAAGCAACAACAAAGCGTGATCGATGCACAGTGCGTTAGGAGATAGAGTTATCGGTTATTTCGAATATTCTGTTTAAAATTGACCAAGCAAAACACGTTTCTAGGTTTTAGCGGTTGAATCTGATTCATTAAAACGATACTCATTGCTCTGCTAATTCAGAAATAAATGCTAAATTAATAAACATGTAACACAATATTACACATATTATGAAAATATTAATTTTTCACTTTTGTCCACATATCGACGCACTGTGCGGTGTGTCACCTTGTTTACATGCCGGAATTATTTCTATAATCTCTACCGGTTCGTATTCTACACGCGTTAGACCATCTCTTTTCCACGCACTGCCACATGGACAACTTGGTTAAACAGTATATTTTTTTACTAAATAAATCCGCCAGACATTTTAAAAATAATTTTTGTAACTTCCTTTTATAATATAACCATCATCAACATTAATTGGATTTTTTTAAATATGCAAAAATATTTTTTTTCTTTGCTGCTTAATAACTTAATTTTGTGTTTATGGTTTTTATCAAAATAAATACTTATTTAGAGCGTTCATCTTAAGCATATTTAAAATAGATTAAACCGTGTTTTTGTTAACTTTCTTATAACATTATTAAAAGCTAGTAAAATGAATTTTATTAGCATATATTTACACATTTTTAATTTAAGTTTGCCATTTTTTAAGCAAATATAATTTTCTTCTCATCAAAAAGTACAGAAGTTCATAAATATTTAAAGACAAATTTTATTTTACATGTTATTGAAAGTACTATGACTTTTAATACGCCTAAAAGATCAAAGTCTAAAATTGTATCTACTTGTTCTTAATCTTTTATTACAAAAAAAATTATAAAATAAAACTTAAAGTATACCTTTCTTGGTGATAGTTCCCTTTTAAAACATTTTTAAGGCGGTTCCTTTTGACGAGTGTACCACGAATATTGATACCGCCATATATGGAAGCGGCGCTTTAACCCAGCCTGTCAATGTCAAATGTTTCGGATGTCGGATTGGGCAAACGCGTTACTTTTTTGTCGGACAAGTTTAATACAATGTTTAACATGCGATTTTTAAACATTGTGCTATAAAGTGTTACAATCACGAAACCATTAGGTCCATTGACATGTTTTGGGTATTGGTTGGGCGGATTCCGTTACTGCAACCCTCATAGAGTAACAGTTAAATATATTAAAAATCACAATACTTCGTGTACTCCGTGCCGAATCCTTAACAATTGAATTCAAAATTTGTTCTTTGATTTTCACTTTAACTTTACAATGTCTTTTGCGTTTTTTCAAATTTGTTTAGAAGTATTTAAAAGTCTTTTACAAATATTCTTCCAGCTGGTAGCCTTGGATCAGAAAAAACGTTCTTTGTAAATGCGTCTCTCGTAAATAAAAGCATATCATGATACTCGCGTATCAAAAACACATCTTTCGTATTAAAATGTATGCACTGATACAGTAATACATACTACAAATACAATGTGATTTCAAATCGGGTAAACATTACTTGCATTAATGTCTGCAAGAAACTATCACACAATTTTTCCCCGATATGTAGGTATTTATTTTTTTGCCTACCGACACCATGTAGCGTACGACGTTGCCAATTGTGTTAGGGATTTTGTTTGTCTGTTTTTCTTTGGAAAATTGTATTTAATAAACAAAAAAATATGATATGTTGATTCACTGTACCCTATTAGGCATATGATTTTAGATAATTAAGGTGCAAAATTAAAATATTTTATGACTTAAAAAAAAACTAGTTTAGTCCAGCATTTGTCTCCGAAATGTGCTGATTTTCCGGACATATGTCATAAAGTACTTTTGCTTGGAATAATGCAAGAATCACTTCCTCAAATTATGAACATTATTTTTTTATCACTCTGTATATTGTTTCGACTTTTATTATAAAAAACTGAATTACGTTAATAATTGGACAGTAACGCCAAAGCTTAAATATCGCACCGGTGGTATCTTTTAAAGACCAAACATCAATGCTTTAAGACATTTTGTAAACTAAGTATAATGACAGAGTGCAACACGCTCGAAAAAAGTAAAATTGTCCTAAGTAACAATATTTTAAACAAATTTAATGTTTGTTATTTGTAAAAACTTGCCAAAATATTTGTGTAGTCGAATAAAATGTTTATTAATTATATCGTAGATGGAGCAATCATCGTTTTGCCCTGGGTGCCAAGTTGTTTACAATTTCTGCATGTAAACTTTAATGTCCTTTTTGGCTCACATCTAATTAAGAGAAAGAAAATATACCATAAATCGAATATTTTTAACTTGACAACGTTGCCGCAGGCAGTCCGCCGAAATGTTAATCGATATTTGTGTTTGATATTTTCAATGGCCGATTTGTTTGGACAGTTTGTTTACATTTTCTGTGATTTATTGTGTGTTTCGTGGTTTTTTCTTAAATTGTACTTTGATATTGACTTTTATTAGTGATCACAGTGTATATATTAAATTTGTGCTTTTCAACAGATAATTTAAGGTAATATTGACATGGTTATCTGTAAGAAAAAAATCTTTGGCAAAACCAAATAAATGACATTTTTAATAAGGTGTGTGTAATTATTGAACTAAACCCCAATATTTTATATTAATAGGAAACAAAAACAAGTACCTAACATTAGAACAAAATAGCACAGCCATATAATTTAGAATTTTGGCGGGCAAACGATAAAGTCGACTCACGCGCCATCTGCGTTTGCCTTCCTTGAAGACAGACAAGGAAGGCCCATGTAGCCACTCTCTCTCGGACACTATGGTTTCTGCGACCCAATTTTGTAGACAAATCCATTTTTCAAATTGATAAAAAATAATTTTGGTTGTTTACGTGGAAAGCAGATACATCATTGTTTAGATAAATAGTGTGTTTATTCTTGATTTGTTCTTTTTCTTGGGATACAGGAAGCTGAATTTAGTACCTCTCACATATTAATCAGTAGCCGTAAATAAATCGTTAAGTGACGCCAAAAGTTGTTAGTGTGGTGCTAATCTGTTTAATCATATTTTTAAAGAAAATATATTTTTTTATTAACTACTAAGTATGTTTTTTTAAAATATATGTATTTGATAGAATTACCTAATTCTGTCCGTTTCAAATAAAATTAGTTTTCTTATTGGCTCATTTACTAATAATTTTTTAAAAATATTTAATTTCTGGAAGGTTGAGAAAAAAAGGCTGCATTTGGCGGCAATATATTTCACATTATTTTGTTAAGTCTTTATTTGTGATTACTATTTTACATTTTTACGATTATTTACTACCCTGGAAAAATATATTTTACAGATATGCACTATTTTAATAAAGAACACCTTTTAGAATTGTGGTTGTAGGAAGGCGATAAAAACGAAAAGTATTTAAAAATATTTAATTATCTAAATCAAAAGATCGAAATAAACATTAACTCATCTAATGAACCAGATATCTGACAAAAATTTGTCGCCTCTGCTCCCAATTTTGTAGAAAGATGGTGCCAAGCAGCACAAAACAAGGGGTATGTTCAAAATAAAAATTCTGCTTGGTTGGAAAAACAGATTGTTATTGTATTTGATTTATCTACACCGTCAACATCTCCTTGTGGACCCAGGTTATCATTTCAGGAAAAATCGGAAAGAACTAAGAAAAGCAACGCAATTGTCTAATAAGACACATCATTAATAATAAAAGCTGCGGCTATAGCGGCCTGCCGACATAGAGCCACACGATTTAGCATCACTTTTAAAAGAAGTGGATGAAAGTCTTTGTCAGCTAGCAAAAATAATAAAATGCTAAACTTCTAGAAAAGAAACTTAAAATACCCTGTCGAAGAAGCGTTGGAGCTTATTTTAGATTTAGAATCAAATTTAAACAAGCAGCAATACCATAATATTCGATATGGTGCTATTTCATACAACTTTGTAATATACAGGGTGCCCGGTAATTATAATTTACCAGAAATCATAGATTCCTTATGCTAAATTATTAAGATCTAACCAAAGACCTATATCCAAAAGTTGGTAATAACAAAAATATAGGGCATCAAAGTGAAAAAAATATATTTTAATTTATTTCGATGAGTGTTTATACGTTTTAAATATTGTAATAAAACACGGCATCTAAGAGTTTTTTGACATTAGCTTTAAGATCAAGTATTAGGTAACTTTTGTGTGAAGCAGGAGGCGATACCTACACTACTTGGAATTTCTCTAGAAAGTAGCAAGCTTTTGTGCTACCCTGTATGTACCATCTAAGTATACCAATTTAGTATCCTATACTTTGTACACAAACAAAGATGTACTTTGTAAGAATCGCTATAAGCAACAGTTTCCGAAATATTTGCCTTAAAATTGTTTAGTACAACCAAAACTGCCACATCATATACGAATGGTTTAATGTCGGACTTTTTGGCAAAATATCTCGAAAACGGTTGCTCAGAGCCATTATTATAAAGTATACCTTTTTGTGTAAAAGCATAGAGAGTTTATATGTTTACTTAGAAAGTACATACAGAGTGGCACAAAAAGTTGTATATTTTTATAGAAATTTAAAGTAGTGTAGGTAGCACCCTCTAGCTTATACAAAAAAATATTATCAAATTTAAATAGTTCATGTCAAAAACCTTAAATAAAAGATTTAATCAAAATATTTAAGAAATTATCAAAAATTATCCAAATAAATGGGTTTTCTTTTCTCTTTGACACCTTGTATATTGTGTAAAGGTGAAAGTTGAGTTTTTATATTACTTAGTATTATTGGTTTAGAAAAAACCAATTTTTACTTGTAAGTTTTTAATTGAACAGCAGATATTTATGCTACGTGGTTATAAAAATAGATAACTAGAGCTTTTTATGCAAAAATTATTATATTGTTTTCTAGTGATTAATGTAGGTATTGATCCTAAGATGTATCTTTTCTCTTTATTATTCGTGTATTATTTAAAATATTTAATTGGCTTTGAACTTGAATTTTGCTCAATGTTTAAAACATTGTAAAGATTTTTTTTAGATTTTGTTTAACAATGCTTTTAGCAATTCCTTAGAAAATACCCATTTTATTTTCGGATATAACAAAACAGATGTTTTTTTCTTTTAGCTCTTACATTTCGCTACACAAATAAAATAAAAGAGAAAAATATCTTAAGGGATATAGAAACACAGTATTTTATTTTTATTTTTAGAATCAAAAATAAAAAGCCAGAGCCTAAATAAATGTTTAATTGACAATATTCGTGATTTTAAATGTACTGTGTAACAAGCAGCTATAAAATATTATGCAAATAGCGACTTTTCACATTAAAAACTATAAATTTAGCCATATTTTGAATAGACAGGTTTAGCCTAAAAATTCCCTTTTATAAACGGTGGTCGTCTATTAAATTCCTATACATATTTTAATATTTAAACTTTTGGATTTATATATCACAAAAAAGCTGTTGATGTTGTTATGGAGTATTAAACAGCGAAAGCTCATATATATTACTAATTTTAACCGAAGTAAACTTTTACAAGTACGGTATTAAAATTTTTACTTTCTAGAGCGATATTTTATGATGGGTATAAAAAAGTAGTAACTACTTCTGTTGCGTATGTTTTATCAATTCATAATAAAATAAAGGTTTCATGGTATCCATTGATATTAGCATGTAAATTTAGAGTAGTATACTTTGATACCCACATTTTTAGTTGTATGACAAGTTTTGATGTCCCTCTGGTTTTATTTTTAAAATAACTTTCGACAATTGTTTTTTAAGACGTCCGCGTTCCTGGGTAAAAATAAATAGTTATTTCTTTAACACGTGCACAGAAGCTACCATGTTATCCCCAAGTTAATTAAAAGTTTAATACTATACTGATTACCTCATTTGGATAATCATATTTCCAAAACTAATAAAATAAATAAACTTAATGTAATAACATTTTTTTAAATGGGAAAAAGTGTTTTGTGGCATATTGTTTTAAAAATTTAAATGAGTACTTTATAACCTAGAATATAAAGCCAATGACTTTACCACAAAATGGCGATACTTTAATAACTACCTAAATACTTATTTGGACGGTCGTATGTGCCAAAACTAATGAAGTTAAGGGTTTATATTTATTTGTGATACTTTTTTAAAGATTTTTTAGGGTCTTTTAAAGGTGATATAATATTCAGAGTGCTTCATTAAATAAATAGATAATTTTTGCCTTACCCTGTATATCATTACCCTTATCATAATTAAAGCTTTAAGAAAATACTATAATAAGGATTCTTACTTTATTAATTCAGTATATACCGCAGTTTTGTAGTTTGGTAAAGGTGTTTATATTCTATGGTTAGTTTTTTTTAAGCGCCTTGGCTGTCACATTTAAATTTAAAGAGTTATCATTATTATGCCAAAGAGTAGGGAAGCTTGGTCATAGGTATATTAGGCCTGTTCGTAGAGAAATCGCAAACTAGTTGGCGTCAATCAGGGATTATTATTTAGTCAGGTGACCGGTTTCCAACTGATCATCTAACGTATTTTAAAAATCTGATTGGCGCTGACTGTTTGTAATTTTCCCCTACGAACAATATACTTCGAAAGGAGAGCGACGTGGATTTTGGGACTTAATATAGTCGGTTTAGGGAAAATTACATGTTGTTTAAACATCTGATCTGTCTTCTTTGTTTTAATTATTCAGCTTCTAAAATTTCAAAAACAATTTATTTATTACTTATCAACACTGCTGTTTTAACTTCCGATAACAATAATTGGAGTTTTGAAATTCTGTATTGAAGTTAATCCCTTTTAATTGCTTGCGCTTGATTTATAAAATCCTTAATATACAGATTTGGGCCATTTAAATGTTTAACATAGTTTTTTAATTAAAATGCACTAAAGAATTTGCGTTTCAGTAGAGAAAAAGTGAAGCCGTCATCAGTTGCCTGTCTCAGCTTTAAATTATTTCCCTTTTGTTGTTGCTCGCACATTATTTAAACTGACGCGATTAGAAATAAATAGTTGATTGCCTGCATTAGTTTTATTTGTAACACCAGTGACTTTTTCTTAGCTAAATTCAACTTTACCAGAGGAAGCTCTCTCTGTTTGTTTAGGATAAAATGTTTTCAAGCTTGTTTATTAAGAGATTGATAACTTTTGCTGCGGCACAGCTTGGCTAACACAATATAAAAATAAAAAGAGATAGATGCAAAAGTAGGGTGAACCACAGGGTTTTCGTGTTATGATTACAATAATTGTTTTATTACTGTGGGAAAAACGTTATTTAAATAAAAAAATATATATTGATTTTTAAGTGGGGTTAAAGTACTTGTCAAGAGCTTCAAGATGTGTTTACACTCGACCCTTCTTTCCATTTAAAAACATATTTTTAAATGGTTCCCTAATGTAACTTTCAGTGACGCATATAGAGGCTCTTGAGTAGCTCAGAAGCATTTAGTTCTACTTTATGGCTTTCCAGTGCCGAAAAGTATTATGCACCTGAACACCCCGTTTTCTTTCCTTGCCCCTCATGCACCAGCCCCTCTTTTGGTTTTTGTGCTTCAAACGTTTTTTAGGGTTAAGGATAGATTTTTAAAATTATTTGTTTAAATGAAATTAGAAAATCAAAAAGAGAGAAAGGTTCCCAAATAAACATAAAAAGGGCGTGAAATAAGCCAAGAAAGGTTAAACAAAAATTTTTTAAAATTTCTTAAAGTTATCTCTCTTCCCTTGTCTAGGATGCGTTCCAGTGACTAACATTATATAGCAGATCAAGAGCTTCAAGCCCTGGAGCGTGACGCACAAAAATTTTTGTCACTGGAAAGCACTTTAAACATGAAACGTCAAAAAATGCAGACTTTGGTCATAAATTATTGTTCCAAGTTTTATGAAAATATATCCGAACGATTCAGAAGTTAGAAAGTATGGCGACGGACCTAAGGAACTCACTGTATACTAACAGTCTAAACTATAATTATAATTTTTGATATTCTGTGTAAATTTATTTAATAATAAATCTGAATAATAAAAAAACCTGTTTTTATTTTTTTAAATAAAAATAAATAAATAATTTAAAATTTTAGCCACACATGTTAAAATTAAATATTTTTAAATTTTGTTCTTTTCAAAACCGGATCATTTCTAACGTAGTGTAGGCCAGTGACTAGGGGCCCCATGCAAAATAAAAAAAATATGTTTCGTCCAGTGAAAATAAATTTAAATATTGGTGACAGTAACGAAAAAATTTAAGAAACGTTTCAGTATTCTCGTTCTATATGAATTTTATGACTGTATGATTTAATTAAGAAAACGTGTTTTTGTGCTTTTGGTAAACAAAAAATCGAAAAAATCGACTCCAGCCTTGAAAATCCATTTTGACATGATCAAACAAAAAAAAAATTAACAAAAATTACCCGTTTTGGCTCAGAATGGCATAAGAAGTGCAACTCTCTTCAGTGGCTTATAACTTGCTATTGAAGACTAAAAAATATAAAAAAGCATAACCTTTAGTTTAAGGTGGCTTCTTTCCGATGGTAACCAAAAACTTTCTGATTTTTTTAATAATCAGAAAATGCATTAAAAAAATCCAGCTCAAGAAATTCCCGGTTTACCACGGACCTGGAAATATGCTAACCGGTGAAATAAATGTTTGATTTTTAAGAAGCCACATTGCCGATTTTTTTTTAAACATTAGAATATTCAAAATGACACTGAAGAGTCTTACCTATCAAGTTTAAAAAATATCCTGTTTTATTACCATTTGCCGTGTTTTAATTTATATAAGTTTAATAAAACAATTTATTAACTTACAACTAGGCAGAAATTTAATAAAATAAATGTTCTAAAACATAAAAAATTAATAAAAAATTGACCTCAAATAAAACATAAAAAGGAGCGTGAAATAATGTAGCTTATTTTTTTTTTCAGATAATCAAAGTTTATTTGTTGCGCTAAGAATGGAAACCAAATCCTTAAAAACTCGCAACCTGTGTAAAAAGTTTTATCTTAAAAGTTCAGATAAAAGTAACTTTTAATAAAACACGTTTTTATTCTCAATGAGTTGACTTAGCTTTGTTTTACCTATTTCTTTTTATAAGCTCGTCCCAAAAAATGTTAAAAATCTGCTCTAATTTACTAAATGCTAAAAGGTTACTGGGTAATTACTTCAACAGAGCTAAAATAGGTATATGCCTAACCAGAGTATGGTGTGTTTTTATAGGATGTTCGACTATGACTCCTGACTGATTTTTGGTGAGTTTTATTTATTTTTTAAAGTCGGTTAAATAAAAAAAAAAGTGTTTATGTTAACTTGCTTTAAACGTAATTTTCCTATACCAAAAAATTTTCTAGAAAAATTAGTCAAGTGCCATTTTTAAGCTTTAATTGACGACAATGCTTAATGTTTTTTAAAGAGTTTGCTTCTTTTCAAGTTGTTTCTTTTAATTTGCAAGCCTTCTAAATTGAGTAAAGATGCTTTAAAATAGAACGGCAAAGAAATCATTTACTTTGCACACTAATACTACCTGGACATCCAAGTGCTAAAAACGAGGGTGACTACACTGTTCATACCATAAGAACGCCATGTACGTTTTTTTTTAAACTTAGAACTTAACAAAGAATTACTACACGTATCGTTGGGTGTCTTGAGTAAAGAATGAGATAAAACACACACTGCACAAAAATATAAGAAGATTTAGGTGCAGACTTTTTTCAAGGAGCAGGTTTCACGATCTATATACTCTGGAAATAAAGATGTGAGTGTGTGTAAAGTGGAAAATTGACAACCTATTTATTTTTCAATAAAAACTGTAACATGATTCATTAGCCATTTTAGTTTCTTTAATAAATCCTCTTTGCAAAAACTGTTCTGGCTATTTTTTTTAAAGCAAAACCTAAGAAAACACTTGTTAAAAAGAACCAAGCCCTCTAAACTTCGTTGGTGAGCTAAAGGAGGAACTTTGGTTGTATGACTGAAACTAATAATAAAATATATAGTATTTTAATATATCGAAGAGAGAGAGAGAGAGAGAGAAATTTAAAACGTCCTAAGCGTACTATTTGAAATACATATAGAGTATACAGATTAGAACGTAAAAATACTTTTAAAAAAATTACCTTTTTGAAGCTGTGGTCTTTATAAACAGGATGTATTATATGCTTAGTTGGTAAATAAGACAGCCTTTATGGTGCTCTTTATCTTCTTTTACTTCCATGCTCTATGCAGAGGGTAGGTGTCCTCTTCTGTCGTTCAACGGAAAAACACCGTATGTTAATAGGCTTATTATATGCACATACGGTGTTTTTTCCTTCGACGGCAGTCTTGCAACATATCTGTGGCGGGTATTCAGATATGCGGGACCATCGGCTAACGTGTCTTTCGAATTACAACGTGAGAGGGTGTACCAATCAAAATACTACACAGTAGTTAAGTACTATCATACAATAATAATTAGAGATTCCGTAAAAGGGTTATGTATTGGTGTATAAAATAAATAATTGAAAAATATACCGTGAATCATTGTTCACATACCCTCTGTTATATGTCTTGAATTCTCGAATATTGAAAAAATACTGTATATTTTCCTGGACAGAATTGATATAATAAATCAGTAGCTATGGTAACTCTACAGGCCATTTTTTTAAACAAAATTAAATTACTTTTAAAAAAAATAATAGTAATAATATTACCTTTTAAAATGAAATCACTTAATTGGTAATACTGCAACTCTACCTGAAACAAAAAAAAATAGATTAACACCTGTTTAAATAATTACTAAATATTCTAAATATATGAAGATATCATAAATAGCCAATCTGTAATTACTTAAACCACACCTTTTCTGTAAATGTTTTTAAAATGGCCCATAAAAGTTTTAAAGTAACATAACGTGTATATATGTCCAGTTTTATTTTTTATAATATATTTTTTACGTAGTCATTCGATCATATTATTGCAAACGGGCATTACTAACTTTAGGAGTGGTTAGATCCAAGGCCAGGATTAAGAGGTGTGGAGGCCCTGGGGCAATGAGTCTGTGGGGGCGTCCTCAAAGTACAAGTGAATACAATTTTGTACCTAAAAAAATTGAAGAAAAAGAAGGTCCGCATTAATATACACACCCTGCCAAAATTATTGCATATGCTCGATTTTCTCCATAAGCTTCAATACAGAAATGCTTTATTTTGAATGGCCATATCTCTTTAATAATTAGGTTATTACGACAAGTACAAAAAGAAAATGTTGAAGAAAGGTAAAGCCTATATAACCTTGGGTTAGTTTGGGACAGTCTGCACCACCAAACATCTTATTTAACTTTTTAAAAAAGTTTATAAATAGCAACCATTTGCCTAATGTTTTTGTGTGAGTGTGGCTACAATTACCTAAAACCCTGGTGGGAAAGGGGAAGCACCCCGCCCGGTCTGGCCCCCTACTCAGCCGGCGCCCATGCCTGCGCGCATAAAAAAAACAATTACTTTTTATCTTCATAACACAAATACTCTTTTATGTTTTAAATATATTGTCCTCTAGCGTTTCGATGTAACAAGCAATATAAAAATAATTAATTTTAGTAACGCATACTGTTCCTATTTCTTCTTTTTCCGAAAACAGAAAACAATCCTGATAAATCCAATGAAAAGTTTTTTGACGTTGTGACACTGTTTTCGTCGCTTTCAATCGACCTGTTTTGGTTGCTCAGAAATGAGGATATGGCTTATTGATTTCAGATTATTCCTTTTTTTGCATAGGGACAGTGGTGTTCTCCAGAGAAGAGAGAGGAAATAAAAAGTTATTTAAAAAATTAATTACTTATAAAATAGGTTACTCAAATTTAAAAATATACAAAGCATTTAAAAATATCACTTTAATGGACTTTTTAAAGGCATAGTAGTACAAGATCCGAATAGAGGCGACCTTTACCCATCGGTTTGCCGGATAAAACAGTTTTATATTGGAAGATAGTATTTAAACAAAGGTATGGCCTTAGGGGTTGTCTAAAAATTAGGGTTAAGGGCATATTTAATTTTAAAAAATTACGTCAAAATTTTGACACACCTTGTATAATACCAATTCCTATATTTTAAAAATAACATAGGTATGCTTGTTTTTAAAATATGTATTTTAAAAATAATACAGAATGTGACTAAAACAAAATTTTAAAATTTTAAAATTTACTCAAAGCTTTATTTATAAAATCGAAAAACAAAATGTACCAATATATAAGTACTGTCATGCTACAATAAAATAATGAAAATTGACATTATACAGGGTCACTCTTAAAAATCTTAAAACTTACTTTTTTTAATTGGTCATAGCCTTGTCCTAATTTCTTGGGGCACTCCATGGAAATACCTTTGTTTAAATACTACCTCTAGTAGAAAAACAGTTTTATTCGGAAAACAGATGAGTAAGGGTCGCTTCCTATTCGATCATAGACATAGATTATTTATTTACCAACTACGAGATTTAAATACCATAAATAATATTTATGGTAGATGTTTTTTTAAATATTTTTCTATTATATTTTATTTATTTCAATTTTATTTTTGTTTTTTATTTAGTTACCACCGAAAAATTACAATATCCAAAGCTTATTGATTTTTGGATTGTCCTTTGAATGGATAAACTGGCGTCGTGTGGGAGCTATTTGAATACATGAAAGGTAATGGAATAGTAACGGTGCTTATACGATTAATCGCATAGAAACAATTTTCCTAAGAAAACACTTGCAAATCCCAATTTAATTAAACACGTAACAAGTTAAATTTGGCGAGTGAAAATTTTCTTAAACAACTGGTATCATTTAAGCTAGTTTAAATTTGGCATCGAAATTTCATAACTTAGTTACAAATGATTGGTTTTCCTCTTTTTTTTTTTTTTTTTTGGATTAAAACCGATATTAACCAATAACCAATTATTCGATATCCAAAAACCGCTTATCAAGAAAACCGGTTTTGGCCAAAATCGAGCGTCGCGGTTAACCAAACACCAATTACCCGAAAACCCGGTTTCGGTTTTCAAAAACCGGTTTTTGGTTTTCAGATACCGGGTTTCGGTTTTAGCCAAAACCGCCTGCAAACCGGTTTTGGTTGCCAGCACTAAGACCCCAAAAAAAGGTCCTTATTACTTTTTAACTTTCTACACTTTCCGCTTTCTTTATGTATCTCGACCGACATATTAACCAAGACCTCAAAAGATTTGACGAGCAAAAAAATCCTTTCCTTTATTTTCCTTACTTACGCCAAAGGGGCCCACTACGCTTGGAGGCTCTTGGGCACTGCCTCACCTAGCCCCATAGTAGCTACGTCACTGCATGTACCGAACTACTTCTAATCGGTTATTACCGTTTACAAGCAGATACCATAGATAAATAATAATTTTAATATAAATTAATTATTTTAAAAATAAATCAGTAAATAAGTACTTTTAACCTAATGTAAATCCAAGTTTTTTATACTTTAAAACATTTAAAAAGCCCTCCAGTCTTTGAACAACAAAACTAGTTTTTAGTATCGTATTAAAGTAAATTAATTGCTCTGCAATTAACCTTCTGACAGCTTTGTTGATAGTGACATTTTGCAAATAGAATTGCCCTGCTCAGGTTTCGGCAATTAAAAATAGTTTAAAAATACTGATCGTCAAAAAATAATAAATACTTAAATGCCTAACATAACTACTTATACCAATAATGAAAAATCAATGCAAATTTAAAAGATGTCATTTTACAAGAAAAAAGCAATTAAATCCAATTATATTTATTATTTACGTAATGTCTTGAAAATATAATATGGTAAAAACGCCTCTGTGTAATAAAACCATTGTACTCTTACCTATTTTTCAGGTAATTATTTAATTTCATTAGTAAGTATTAAATAGAATCCCTTTAATTATACCAATTTTGGATTTTAATCAGCAACACCGACATTTAAAACACTATGGTTCTAACAACATCATTTAAGCCCTGCTTATGTGTCTAGCTCTCAAAATAAAACACAAGACTTTTTGTGAATCCATTAAAGTGGCGAAGCCAACGTTGGAAATGTATTTTCCATGAAAACAAACATATACACAAAAAAGGCGCACAGTTGTTTGTCATATTGCATCATGCAAGTGAAGCATGTTTTAACACATTGTTTGTACGAAAAATTAAACTACATTTATTTTCTACTTTATGCTGACAATTAGGTGCTAATACAAAGTATCATTAAAATTACCTAAATGGAGATTTCTACAAATTTTTGGTTTAAATTGGCAACGCCAACGGTGTACTCATGAACACTTCAGTTGTACAACTGAAAATCCATCATTTAAGGTCGTTGTAATACCCCCACCACCCACCAACCTAATAGAACCTGTATAACACCTTATAAATCATAAAAATTTGAAATTGATGATACGTGGTATTCTCTAAATGTCTTAGGTGACGTTCCGTAAGTTACCACAATTCTTGATTTTTCTGGTTCCCGTTCCGTAACTTCCCTATTTCTAATATCTGGTTAGATCATGAAAGGCGGTTTCTCAAAATTTCGGTTTTAACTGTCAACCGGAACTACCGATCAAACTGCGACACGGTCCGTAAGTTAACCAAGATATTGGTTTTCCTGGATTTTTTGTTTCTGGTAAGGTTTTGAAACGGGGTTTCTAGACTTTCGGTCTCAACTGTCAGCCGCCAATTACCTACCAATCAAAACGTCTCGGTGCCTTCGGTTTATTCCTGTGAACGTGCTCATTGGTCGGAAAAGAATGTCTTTTTCTTTTTAACCCAGTCATATTGATCCAGATTATTTAAAAAATACGTTTGTGTTCGTATAATAATAACAACTGCTGTGTAAAAATTGTCTCTTACCTCTCCACGACAAAGATGATATTTTCTTTTTTGTTTCTGAACATGATTGTACCCTTCACCTTTAAAAACAATAGTTTAGTCTTTTTAATAATTTAGGCAGATATTAAAATACAATAAAAAACGTAACTACCTTGCGCAAAAATTAAAATATGCAGATACTAGTAGCATATCATAACTGTTACTGAAAATAATATTTGTTGCAGATGTATAATCCAATAAAATAATTTGTAAATTAAATAGACATGCCCATACTTATCCAAATATTTTACAGTTAAAACTTACTTGTAGTGAAAGATCTTTGTGGTTAACCCTAAGAAACGTTTTTTGAATCGCTAATTGTTGATTTCTTTTTATATATTTTAAACGTATTCAAAAATATTTCTTTGAATTAGAAAAAGAGGTCCAATTAAAGTGACACTCCTAATGAATTATTTACTCGAGTATAATGATACGGTTTCCTGAATAATGAATTAATTTCACCTAAACCAAATATTGAAATACATTTGCCATTTTATTTCTGCCTGGCTGACTGTATTTCGTTTATCTTATTTCTGATATGCAACATCACTTAAACAAAAAAGACCAAAAATTAAAACCGGTGCGTGGTGCGAACACCACAGACCAACTCCATGAGTTATTAGGCAAGGAGGCAGCCCTAGCCCTTTTTAAACTTAATAATGGAGCAAACAATACATAAAGTAACTTCATTAGGACTGGGATTCAGAATGAAAAACAAGAAAAATAGTATGGTATGCTACGCTGATGATGCAGCACTTATAGCAGAAACAGAAGACGATTGACAAAGAGAGTTGTATAGGTTTTATCAAGTAAGACCGGAAATTTAATTTTATGTCAATCTGTATGTATAATAAACAAAATGTCATCAGATGTAAACTTGCTGTCAAAGACAAAATAGTAGAGCGAGTCTTAAAATTTAAATATTTCGGTATAGAGCAATCCAGCAATTATGATTTACAAAAATATTTGCAGAGTTTAAATTAATAAATTAGCGGTGGTAGCGGGCAGTCTACGAGAAACGGTATGAGTAAACAAATATATAAGAATGGACATCAAAATCAATCATTACATAAGGCATAGATGCTCGTGAAAATACCAATAAGACCAAAAAGTATGCTAAAGGTTGCCGAAATAATTATATTACGAACTATAATCGTTAAAACAAGACAAGACAGAGTCAGAAATACAGACATAAGTGAGCAATGTAGAATACAGGATGCAGTAAAAATAAGGAAGAAAGGAAGACACAAAAGAAAAGAATGGTACAATCACGTAAAAAGAATAGATGAAGCTTTAGTAGGAAAACCAGAAGGAAGGCGCCTCCCAGAATGATCACCAAAAAATGGGAGTGACAGCTGGCAGTCTACATCACAGGGAGATGCTGCAACGTATCTTTCAAAATGACCAGTATCTTTTTTAAAAATGATTAGATTAACTAAATCTCTAAAGAAAGTAAGAACAAAAAAAAGTTAATAAAGGGTTTAGGTATTAAATCTTTACAAACTAGTATTACGTCACAACGCAGATATGTTCTGTAACTAAAACCATCCCTTTATTGAATTGCATCTAAAGTAGCCTCCAGTTTTTTACAACTTCGATGTTCTTGCAATCTCAAAAGATTTAGAGCATATTATTTTCGCCATTTTATTCGTAAATCGAGCTCCCTGACGCTTTTTTACATTAATACTAGTATTTTCCAGCTCATTATTGTGTTTAAATATATTTTAAAAAATTATTTAAAACTTTAGTTCAACGTGCTTTAAAAGCGTGCATATTTTAGTTATTTTAAAACTGTGTTTATTTTTAAACATTGGGTCGTTTTTTTTTCGTTACAGAAAAAAAAACAGTATATTATAAACGGAAACAATTTTAGATTTTTAGCTCTCGGTTTGTTGTCTCCCTTCGTTTCACTTCATCCATTTGTGTTACATCAATTGCTGCTCTAGTATAGTTTCTATAGGTGCCAGTTTTTTCTGACGTCTTTATTTAAAAATTTTAAATATGCTTTTCAACATTACATTTTATATTTGCAGAATATAAAGGGGAAAGAAAAAGCTGAAAATTGTTTTGAGCTACGTCGGAAGAATACATTAATTTCGTGTATGCACTTTTCCAAGGCTCAAAATATAAAAACTGTAATTTAGAAGAATAAGGACTTATAAATATTTCATACCATGATGTAGGATAAAAAAACTTAAGACTGTCTATGCTTTTTCACTGTCATGTCACAAGTAGGCTTAAACGCCTAATAACCTGACGACTAATAGTAACAACTGCTCGAAGTATTGCTCCATTATAAAAAGAAAATTGGCTTCCGGCGGTTTTGTCTATTTACGTACGCTAAAAAATCTAAATAGATTTCTTATAACTGGCGGTTTTTGCTTGCTTTATCGGTAGATACCGCCAGTTCGGCGGCAATGCTTATAAAAAGTAACAAAAACCACGGAATAAAAGGTTAACATGAAGTTTAATACTTAATAACTTTGTTGCGTAGTAAGCGTTTAGGCTTTTGTGGTTTTATTGTAAAATAGTAGATTTTTTTATTGATACATAAACAAAAAATAAACTTGGCTACACGTTTCACACCTACAAATATTTTGTCTCACGCTCTTAATGGATATTTAAAAGAGATATCTTTTAGCAGTTTAGCAGAAAGAGAAAAAGCTTATCGTCTTAAAGAACCAAAACTTAAGTACTACAAATTAAAGTTTGCATGTATTTAGAGTGGCAGAAACTTTAAATCTGCAGAAAAGGAAAAAGGAGATTATTGGTAAAAGTCCAAGACAAGAAAATGGGCCTTTATTAGCCCAATATTAAAATGCTGTTGATATTTTAAAACCATTAATTGACGTATAGTGTGTAATACATTTTTGGATGTACAATTTAATAGGGAATTAAAAATTTGTAAAGATATAAAGGGTGTTTCATTAAAAAAAAAAAACTTCCTGACAATAAAATTCTGTGTTCTAGACACCTCGTATATTAAGTAATTTTGTGAATAAAATATGTGTTTTCAAATAAACATTTTTAGTTAAAGTTAGCTTTTAAAATCTTGGGACAAACATTTTTCGTGTATTATTAAAGTGCTGGGGACACCTCTAGTATATTATAATTTTATATATTTTTTACACTGGCTTAAAATTAAATTTTTATAAATATTATTATTGCACCTTTATTAAGCTAAAGTAATCTTATCACCTTGCGATAAGTAATTCTTTAAGTTTTAATTTCCTTGTTTTTGTTAAAATGTTATGAAATTCAAAACAATCTAACTTTGTGGCAAGATTTCCTGACCAGATAAATGCTTTACCTTACAAAATATTGACTCAATACAAGTTTTATTTTGTTTAAATTATTATAATATTAAAACTTTAAAAATATTTGTCCTTACAAACAATTTAATTTTCCAAAATGTATTTAAATTCTTAAAGTTTTTTTTTTTTTAATTAATACGGTTAAAATAATATTTACTATATGTATCTGTAATCTTGGGAATTGTTTATCTATTCTGGGACACCTTGTATACTAGTACCATGTTTTTTTTTAAATAACATAATTTACTTCCTGTGCAGCAAAAATTACATAGGTATTTGACTTCGTAATACGCATTTCAGTTGGTTAACTTTATGTATTACGCAAAATAACACTGAAATGAATTGCAAGATGTTAAAATGGGAAAATAGTTCGTTTGCTCATTAATATTGGATTTTATTAAATACCGATGTTTGGTATGCTTGAACTGATGAAATAAGTTTTTCATAAATGTGTTACTAGATACTTACATATAAGGATATTTTGAACCGTGCCACATCTTTTCTCAAAATACCGTTTTTAATATACAAGAAGTTTTGGTGCATTTGTTTTTTTTTTATATTCTTGTGACAGTCTATAAAGGTTTATGTCTAAGAACCAAATAAAAACTAAACTATTTTGAAGAATTTTTTTGCAAATTCGCTTTTCCAAGCCAAGAATTTAAAAAATATATGTTAAAATAATTAAAAAATAACTTTAAATTTTGACAATAAATTTAATTCTTTTTAACATTTACTTATAGATTTTTAAAAATAATGGTAATTTTTCGTATTTTAGTCAAAACTCGCCTGGTATATTACCAATTAGACTAAAATTTTATATTTATTAGTTTTAGATCATGCGACCAGTATTTCCAAAATGCCGTTTTTTGTTAATTCAAACATCATTGTTTAATTTTTCTCCTTGACACATCTATTCTGGGACACGCTGTATAAATCATTTATTATAACAATTAAAAAAAAAACATGTTATCAAAAAACTAACCATGTTATTACTGATATTTGACATTTTCTAACCACTTCTAAATACTTATTTATGTCTAGCTTTTTTACCCAATATTTTTACAAAAATGATTATAATTATCAATTTTCAAAGTATTTTAAAATAACAATAAACAAAAAACGCAAGCGTATTAAAAATAATATATATCCAACTACCAACTAATTAAAATATTTTTTTCTCATTATATTTTTATCATACAATAATAATTGTGAACTTAACATTATCGTTTACGTTGTAAAAACTACTAAATTGCTTGACTTCTGTAATAATTTTGTTCTGCATGGCTAATTTTTATGTATTCCACATAATAAAAGTGCTAGAATTAATTGCATTAAAGTATTTCAGAAATTAGAAAACACTTTGACTTACTCATCAAAATTTATTTGTATATAATTAATACTTAGCTTATATGATGTTTATTTATTACTAAAGGCTGGTACCAGTGGCGCGCAAAATCAAAATTTTATGTGGGCAAGATACATTTTGCGAGGCACTCAGGTCCGCGAGGCCATTCCTTCTCGACAAATGATATCGTAGGAAAAAATGGTTAAAAAAACGGTCTTCATCTTTGCTGCGAGGCCCTTTACTATTTCAATTTTAGCTTAGTGACTTATTGTTCAAAAATGGCCCGATACTTCGGTTTTTGAGTAGAAGCAAATGCTTTATACAGTGAATAAAGTATGTCAACATTAGTAGATTTTTGAACAGACCCACCTCAAAAGTCCTGCTGGGACCCCCACCCCCTTCAAAGTTGGTTAGGGGATTGATATAGTTTTTTCTAATATCTTCTAAACGGTAAATGATAAAAACTGATTTTAGTGTCGTTAGATAGAGCATAAAATTCTGCAAAATGGTAATAATTAAAATTGTATTTTTGTTTATTATGTAAGAATCTCCAATATAAAAAAAGTTGGAGGGGAGCATCCACAAGGCATTTTTACGATATATCTTCCAAACCGTCTACCAAACAAAAAACATAAGATACAAAAAATTAAGGCCAAAGTTTTCCCTATCGAATGGTGTACAACATTATACTATTTTCTTTTAAATTAAAGCTACCAGTGGCGTACAAAAGTAGCACTACACCAGTATAGTAGATAGTTAAAAATATAAATTTTTGATGTTATACTTTTATTTTATTTTTTCAGAATATTTTTCACTTTACTTATATTAATTGGTAATGTTACCTTATTGCGCATAATAGTAATAATAAAAATAATATTTTTGTTTTTTGGTAAAACTCAACAAAAAAAAAGTCGAAGGGGAGTATCCATACGGCACTTTTTACCATATATCTTTCAAACCATTAACAAAAAAATAAACAACATAAACGACAAACCACAAAGTTATCATTTAGACTATTATCTTTTAAAATAAAGCTACCAGTGGCGTACCAAATTAGTACTACACCAGTAAAGTACCTAGAAATCGAAATATTTAATGTTATTCTATTAATTTTAAAAGATTATTTTTCACTTTAGATTTATTAATTAATAATTATACTTTACATTTTATTTACTTATTTCTTTTGTTTTATAATTTAATTCATTATATTTTCAAATAAATAACAACAGTATTATAATAAGTTTTTATTATAAAGATAATAACAAATATGGCTTATACAGTGTTTCCCAGGATAGGTCTTACAAGGGGACAAATTCATCAAAAATTTTGGAATTTTTAATCGTCCTTTTGGAAAACTGGTCGCATGGTCCAAAACTAATAAATACAAAATTTTATTTCAATTGGTAATATACAGGGCAAGTTATAACTAAAAATATGAAAAATGACCAAGAATAAATTACCTTTATTTTTAAAAATAGGACAAAATTGTATAGGTAAATGTTGTAGAAAACTTAATTTTATGTCAAAATTTAAAGTTAAACACGTTAAGTAAAAATGAATATTTTTGTCAATTTTTTAACTCGCCCTGTTTAATACCAATTGAAGTAAAGTTTTGTATTCATTAGTTTTGGACCATGCGACCGGTCTGTCCAAAATTTCGTTTTAAAATTCAAAATTTTTGTTCCATTTGTCCTCTTGTAACATCTATCCTGGGACACACTGTATATAACATCAATAAAAAATAAACACTTTATTACACAACCTTAAATACCTAATTACAACATTCCGCACACAAACATAACCTGGTACATTTTAAATTTTTTAAAAAACAATACAATTTGTACAACAAATCTTACATTTACATTTTAATAGTGTATCAGATGATATTTTTTCATTTTTAAAGTGGTCTACAATGGTGTCCATTTAGTATTCTCAAAAATCCATCCCCATTCAGATGTACATGGAAGTTCAACCACTGGTTAGTAACACCAAAAATTATATTTTTGTTGATTTAGTAAAATTTTACAACAAAAAAAATGTTGGAGGGGAGCATCCACACGGCACTTTTTACGATATATCTTCCAAACCATCCACCAAATAAAAAATATAGAATACACAAAATAAAGGCCAAAGTTTTCCCTATCGAATGGTGTATAACATTATACTATTATCTTTTTAAAAAAAAGCTACCAGTGGCGTACAAAAGTAGCACTACACCAGTATAGTACCTAAAAATAGAAATTTTTAATGTTATACTTTTAATTTTTTTGTTTAATATTTTTTACTTTAGTTTTATTAATTTATAATTATTTCCAATTCTGCATACTAGTAATAATAAATAATTATATTACACGGAAATTTTTTTACCAGTACAAAAATCAAAATCAAGACGTGTGGATTGAGTTTGGTACTGGTAAAAATGTAAAACATATTTCGTGTATCGAAATTGCTAAAAAAAAAATAATGAAAAAGTCTAGCCCTTTGTTTTTTTTAATTCACTAACCGGTTGCGATACCACGTCCTCCTTTTATGGAAAAGGAAAAAAAGTGTTGGGAAGCTTGGGAATCTTTTCCGAAAGTTACAGCTACTCTCATTGATTTATTGCAGCATTCCAAAAAACCTTCATCTCGGCAATTAAGTGTGATCTCAATATTCGTTATAAGCATTTACGATAAACATTATGATAGTAGCAACATTGATATTTGTCGAATGCAACTTTTTGCCAAAAAACCGAACGGCAGGATTTGTTTGCGGTAATCTCTGCCAACCAGTGGTTGAACTTCCATGTCTATCTGAATGGGGATGGATTTTTGAGAATACTAAATGGACACCACTGTGGACCACTTTAAAAAATGAAAAAATATCATCTGATACACTATTAAAATGGTAAATGTAAGATTTGTGGCACAAATTGTATTGTTTTAAAAAAAATTAAAATGTACCAGGTTATGTTTGTGTGCGGAATGTTGTAATTAGGTATTTTAGGTTGTGTAATAATGTGTTTCTTTTTATTGATGTTATATACAGTGTGCCCCAGGATAGATGTTACAAGAGGACAAATGGAACAAAAATTTTTGAATTTTAAAACGAAATTTTGGACAGACCGGTCGCATGGTCCAAAACTAATAAATACAAAACTTCAATTGGTATAAAACAGGGGAATTAAAAAATTGACAAAAATATTATTTTTACTTAACATGTTTAACTTTAAATTTTAACATAAAATTTAGTTCTCTACAACATTTACCTATACAATTTTGTCCTATTTTTAAAATAAGGGTACTTTATTCTTGGTCATTTTTCATATTTTTAGTTATAACTTGCCCTGTATATTACCAATTGAAATAAAATTTTGTATTTATTAGTTTTGGACCATGCGACCAGTTTTCCAAAAGGACGATTAAAAATTCCAAAATTTTTGGTGAATTTGTCCTCTTGTAACACCTATCCTGGGACACACTGTATAAGCCATATTTGTTATTATCTTTATAATAAAAAGTTATTATAATACTGTTGTTATTTATTTAAAAATATAATGAATTAAATTATAAAACAAAAGAAATAAGTAAATAAAATGTAAAGTATAATTATTAATTAATAAATCTAAAGTGAAAAATAATCTTTTAAAATTAATAGAATAACATTAAATATTTCGATTTCTAGGTATTTTACTGGTGTAGTACTAATTTGGTACGCCACTGGTAGCTTTGTTTTAAAAGATAATAGTCTAAATGATAACTTTGTGGTTTGTCGTTTATGTTGTTTATTTTTTTTTGTTAATGGTTTGAAAGATATATGGTAAAAAGTGCCGTATGGATACTCCCCTTCGACTTTTTTTTTGTTGAGTCTTACCAAAAAAACAAAAATATTATTTTTATTATTACTATTATGCGCAATAAGGTAATATTACCAATTAATATAACTAAAGTGAAAAATATTCTGAAAAAATAAAATAAAAGTATTACATTAAAAATTTATATTTTTAACTATCTACTATACTGGTGTAGTGCTACTTTTGTACGCCACTGGAAGCTTTAATTTAAAAGAAAATAGTACAATGTTATACACCATTCGATAGGGAAAACTTTGGCCTTAATTTTTTGTGTCTTATGTTTTTTTGTTTGGTAGACGGTTTGGAAGATATATCGTAAAAAATGCCTTGTGGATGCTCCCCTCCAACTGTTTTTATATTGGAGATTTTTACGTAATAAACAAAAATACAATTTTAATTATTACTATTTTGCAGAATTTTGTGCTCTATCTAACGACACTAAAATTAGTTTTTTATCATTTACCGTTTAGAAGATATTAGAAAAAAACTATATCAATCCTTTAACCAACTTTGAGGGGGTGGGGAGTGCCAGCAGGACTTTTTGAGGTGGGTCTGGTCAAAAATCTACTAATGTTGACATACTTTATTCACTGTATAAAGCATTTGCTTCTACTCAAAAACCGAAGTATCGGACCCTTAAGTCTTTGGACAAACCACGAAAGGCTAAGTTCAAATACTAACGTCACCGTGGTGTCTGGCGCGAGGTAAGAGGGAGTTTAGCTGACACGGGACTTAAACACTTGAAGATTTGGGGGAAGGAACGACCCTCCGCGGGCAGTAGGTTCCTGCACAACCCAGAAACTCTAGTGTGATAAAAGAACGAACAAAGGGAAGTTCGTCTGGGGCCCCGGTCCAGTTAGGACCGTGTGTTAGGGATGCACAGCCGCGCGTGGAACCACGAGTTTCTCTTGTTGGGAACCGTAAGTAGAGGAACTATACTGGACAGTTCTTCAGAGAGCAGAAGCCATGGAAGTACCTATAAAAGCGATAAATCCCCCAAAGCCCGACGATGTGCAAGAGAGGGAAGCTTTTCTGTAAGTGAAGGATCATTAATAAGACGAATAGCTCTTCTTTGAATAGAATCAAGAATGCTTAGGGTTGTGGGGACGCCATGCCCCAGATATGAGAACAATATTCCAAGGAGGTCGGATTTGGGACACATATAAAGTGTATAAATTAGAAGGGGAAAAATACTTTTAGCTCGAAAGAGAAATCCAAGCTTTTTTGAAGCTGCCGATAAACTTTTTAATAAGAAGCGCTGAATTTTTTATATTTGTCCGAAAATATAGGTTATGTTTGTGAGGTCACCTTTTTGCCATAATAATTTTTATCTGAGAAAATAAACCAATACTTGCATACCATAAAATAAAATCACTAAAAAAACATAAAACAAATTGTATCTTCCCCTTAATAACGATTTAAACGTAAATTCCCTGTAAAAAATATCCAAAGGTCAGTGACCCCTGTTTACAGGAGTTAAAATTAACTGGTCAATTTAACTATAAACAGTAAAAATTAAACATATATAAAAGTCCAATGATTAAAAAGCAAAAAAATAACACCAAAACCTCGAAAAAAACCTTCCAGTACGATTGTAAACAAAGAATTACGGGAAAAGATTACGTCATAAAATTTAGCGAACAAAGGCTTAAATGGGATCGAGCGCCCTTATTAAAAAGTGTATTTTCCTTGTGTAATAACAACACTTCTGCTTCAATATGCATGCAACTAAAATTTGCCCAATTAGTACCTGGTTTCGTTATGTCGAATGGGCAATGAGACACATAATTTTAAGCTTAATGCGCTTTAAGGAATACATGTATAATGGAAAATTTATTAGGGTTAGATCTTTGTTTGTTTACTAAAGAAATTAATGAATAAATTGTCTATTGTTCTAAACTTAATAATAATCACTGATTTAGGAAACTTCCATTTAAAAAACATACAGGCGTATTGCGAACCTCCTCCTTTTTTGAACATCCGTCAAGATAGGACTACATGTTAAATATTTAAATTTTAAAAGTTCATATTTCTTAATTTAGTGCCGCAAGGCCTATTTAAGATTCCTATGTATTTGGGTTACCTATAAGTACTACGTGTATTCAAAGTATTTAAAAAATCGTAGAAAAAGTGTTTTTTAGGAAACGTCCTTAATAATAAATTTTGGCTAAAGTTTATAACATCCGATGATTTTCAGCACACATTCTTGATTCGGTAAATCAAACACGGTAATATAAAACTTAAAAATTCTTGCACAAAAGCAAATCCTTACCCCCATAAATCTATTAAAAACCTGAACCTAAACTTTTAAATGTTTAGTTATTTCCCTAAAAATATATTATTTTGACTGAAGGCACGAGGTTTTTAATTAAATTTTGGTATTAAGAATTTTGGTATATTAAAATAATTGGTATTCAATTACTTCTTTTCCTTTGTATTTAAATCCTGAATACAATTTAGAATGTATGTAGTAAATCCTGTATTTGTATATGAATACAGGATTTCAGTATTCGATTCAAGTCTGGTAGGAATAAATTGGCCAATAAAATAACAGATTCCGTTTAAAAAAGTGGTTTTAAAGGTCATGATATTAAAACTGGACATTTCTAATTTTAATACATTCATTGACATCGACATAAAATCTGAAATGTTAACCCAGTGTGAGACATAATAATATGTATCATAAAATACACATTAATAATAAACAACTACACTTACACTTTATAACTAGTACTAGGAAATCCGGTATTTTTCTTAATATGTTAAAACCATAGGTTAAAGTTTATTTAAAGTTAATAATTGATTATGAATAACTCATCTTTCCTTATTTTTACATTGGTTGTTTATTGTCTGAATCAGTAGTTGTGATAAATTTATTTTCTTTTCTGATGAGATGAGATGGTGAATTTGTCCTGAAATGTTTTAAAAACAAAATTTTGGAACACCCTGTGAAACTACAGTAAAACTTGGCACACGTAATGTTCATTTAAATTATTTATTAAAAAAAAGTAATAATAATAATTTGTTTCTGAATCACTCTGCAATTGACTATAATAACCACATACAAACAGACTAAACTGTACACCACTGATCTCGATGGATTGCCAATGTTATTACCTGTGCGAAACAACAGTTAAAACCGGTTTTTGCGCAAGCAAGTTGAGGAGTAAAACGCACCTGGCGCCAAATAGACTATCCGCATTATCGGAAAGAATTTGCCGACGGCGTCCTGGTTTTCTGTTCGAAGTACGGTAGCTAATAAGCGTCACGGTCTAACCGCGGACGGAGGAAACGGGGTGCCGGCGTTTGTATTTTGCCACGGCTTTTAAGTGCGCATGTTCGTCCATTTGTTTACTGCGCGAGGTTGCAAAAACCGAAAAATGCTTCTTGCCACTACGGATCTAAATGTAGGTTATCTATGCTGCACACCTAATCTTTCACGTTAGTTAAAACTACATAAATGTGTGTGGCCAACCAGACCTGGGTCGAATACTAAAATCCTGTGTTCTAATACAAATCCTAAACACTTTAATTTAAACAGTATTCGAATATTCATAATTTAAATTTTAAAAAGGAAAAAAATTATTTGAATACCGCTCTATTTGAATACCTACCTAGATTCATTAAAACATGAATACTTTTGAATAACAAAAAAAACATAAAAATAACATAATTTCTGCCACGCTTATAATTATTTTTCTTGCACAAAATTGTCTTTAAGCTATACATGTCGGTTTTTTATTATTTAAAAACAGGATTTCAATACTAGGATTCGGATACAAGATTTGAATAACAGGGATCCTGTAAGTTTTAAAATAAAACTCTGTTGATATTTTTATTATCAAATGCAGAAAGGTTGTTGCTAAGGTCGTTTTGTAGTTACTTAATCCTTAAATATAAATATATTTAAAGAAACATGTGTCAAAAATAAAAATATATGCATATTTCTATGTTAGAGTACATCATTTAGTGGACTGTATTTACGTATAACACTAAAACATTTTCTTTTCAGTGCACAGTACGATCTAACGATTTTAAAAGCACACGTCTAAAAATACGAAAGTCAAAGAATTGTTGTTTTACGGCCTACGATGCACTTATTATTTGTGTGGTATTTTACATTACGGTAGTTTAAAAAACTAAAAACACGCTTTTATATGCAACCGAACTAAAAATTAGAAAATAATTTTTCATTAAAAAATATTGTCATTTCATAGTAAAAAGCGTGCATTTTACCATTTTTTCATAACTTCTCCATCATAGATATTTGCAAATATAATAATTATAACATTTAATATATTTATCACCCCACGCTTTTTACTATGAAATGACAATATTTTTTTTTTAATGAAAAAATTATTTTTCTAATTTTTAGTTCGGTTGCATATAAAGCGTGTTCTTTAGTTTTTTTAAACTATTAATTATTTTTCATTTTTTAGTTTCTGCTACTCTTGACAAACATGGCGTAAACTTTTTTAATGAACAAGAGTGGCAAATTTTAAAATTTTTCCAACAGATTGCAACTCACTAAAAAATTTCTTCTTCATTAAGTAGCAAAGTTTGAAATTTTGCCAACAGATGGCAATCCAGGCAATGCTTGGACTGTTGCCAAGATATATGACAACCCACTAAAAAATTTCTTTCTTCATTTAATAGCAAAGTGTGAAATGTTGCCAACAGATGGCAACCTAGTGTGTTGTTTTTATAATATAATGGAATTTTTTTCCTGGCGATCCAAAAAGATAACGGGATACTGTTTGCAGATTATTGCATTGTCATGTTTCCTTAATACGTGTGCAAAGTTTCAAAGAAATCGAATAGCTGGAAGTTGGTTAAAATTAGGCTCAAAGATTCCGTTACATAGCCAGATAGTTACAACCCAAGTTAATAAAAAAGCGTGTTAACGGCATTTATTAACTGTTATTGTTCATAAAAATTGAACACCAATGGTGCAACTAACCCTATTGTGTAAAAAGAACTTATTAATTTTTATTGTTCATAAAAATTGAACACCAATGGTGCAACTAACCAAATTGTGTAAAAACTAAAAAATTTCTTCTTCATTTAATAGCAAAGTTTGAAATGTTGCCAACAGATGGCATCCTAGGTGTTGTTTTTATAATATAATGGAATTTTTTTTTCCTGGCGATCCAAAAAAAGATAACGGGATACTGTTTGCAGATTATTGCATTGTCATGGTTCCTTAATACGTGCAAAGTTTCAAAGAAATCGAATAGCTGGAAGTTGCTAAAATTAGGCTCAAAGATTCCGTTACATAGCCAGCCAGATTGATAGATTGGTAACAAAGACTCATCTTACCTGTTTGGGTGGTTTTAGGAAAACAGAAATCCCTATTATGAAATTGCAAATGCTACACTTTATCTCTTCTTTTTTTTTTAAATGTAATTCCTCATTTGTTTTTATCGCGGTAAACTGGTAACAGAGCAAACTCTTTAATGTAACAGCCTACAAATGTTTACTTAGTTAAGCCAAAAACCAACAATGCTACATTAGATAAAAAGAGCAGGTGCGCTACATATCTCCAAAATAAGAGGTCCTCTCATTTATTGAACTTGCAGTGAAATGAGAGTTTTTGGAACCTGCTAGCTAAGAAACCGAATTGCTTAGCTTAATCCCTAAAGATGCCGAGATGTTGACAACACCAGTATTTTAAAACTTGGTAACAACGCTAATATTAATTAATAATTATGCGACACTTGATCAACCTGCAGACACCCTAAATTTCCTGTAAACAATGCTTTAGCTGGTTTTAAAGATGTAATTAGGCCCCCACGCACTTCATGAAAGTAGAGAACTCTTAAAGTGTAGAGAATCATATTTACTCAACCAATAGGAAACAACACTTTCGAAAATTTCTTAAAGCTTACTAAATTGGATCCAATCCAAATCTAATGCCACTGAAATAAGTGGTCATTCCACTTAAAGGAGACATAAGAATACGTTTAGCACCAAACTGGGAAATCTACTGGCAACAGTGTTCGATATTATTTTTCAGTTCCACATGCCAGCTGTTAAAATTCACTTGGAAATCAAACTCCAGTAAATGGTATGTTAAAATTCTGAAAAATTCTGAGGACTGAATTCTGTAAGGACAAGGGGTCCAAAGAAAAAAAGTAAAACCCCTAGTTTTCTCTTTTTATAAAAAAATTTTGGTTATTTTTTTGCCAAACTGGGCTGGCAGGCTATGTAGATAGTTTCCAGAAAATGTACCGGTAGGGCAAAAGAAAGCAAAAGTTTAACCTCCTGTCGGTCGTAAATAGGGAATTTTAAAATAGTATATATATATGTGTATTGATTCATTATTTTTTAAAATACTTTTGAATAATGATATTTTTTTAAATTAGCTTTAAAGTTAGAACATTAAGGGTGTTCCTTATAACTTAATGTTATCTAAAATTAAGTAGCGCAATATTTTTATTATATAAGATTTTTAAAATTTATTATTATTATTATTTTTAAATAAACTTGAACTTGGCCTTGTTTACAACTTTATTTAGTATATCTTTTTTAAAAATAAAGCAAACAAAGCGAGAAATAATGTTTCTTTATCAGTTACGTATTTAATTAATTTTTATGTACTTATATTATTTAACTAATACATTTTGTAAGGGTAAAAATATTTTTAAGAAAAAATTCAGTCTTTAGCTTAACCATATTCTGGTTGTTGGTAAAAATAATAATGTGTTTTAAGGAACTAAAACATTATCGTGTTTTTTCTCTGATATCTGAGTAAGCTTTTTGTAAAGTTTCCTGTAAAGAAAGAACATACAAAAAGAACGATATAAAACGAATTATATGTAAGTTTACTTGTTTTTTTATTTATTATTTAAATCTATTAATGACAAACTTTTGTGTTATTATATATTAGATGTATTCACATCTAAAATAGGAAGCGTTCAAATGCAAAACCAGGCATTTGACCAGAGTTGGGTCGTATTCGAATACTTCAGTATTCTGAATAAGTATTCAGAATACATTTTGCCGGTATTCGAATACATTTCGTGTGTTTGGTATTCGGTATTCGGTAGAATACTATTTTGGTCAGTATTCGGGATTGTGTCCATTCGAATACTTAAGAAGTATTCGACGAATATTTTTTTGAGTATTCGAATAGTGAGCGTTCCGTGTATTCGAATACCGAAAAGTATAAGTGGTATTCGAATACTAAAATTGTCATGATGTTAATAACAAAAGGGAAGCAAAATAGGGTAAAAAGGGGTAAGGACTTTTTAGATGTTGTTAAGTAATATTCGAAACTTTTCGTTTGGCAGTATTGCAATACCGATTCCGGGTATTTATGTATTCGAATACTTTTTTTTCTTCCCACTATTCAAATATTCGGCATTCAAAACTTTCTTTTTCCGGTATTCGTATTCGAATACCGATTTTCAGTATTCTGCCCAACTCTGCATTTGACCCATAAGTTGATTTGAGTAGAAAGCAAAAACCAACCAAAATCGTAATTTCATCCAGCTTGCATGGCATTTTAACCACAAATATTTATTATTTTATATTTAAATATTTGACTTGTTGGTAAAACCATATTTGGATTAAAAATTGGAGAAAACAAGATAGTTTGCATCTGAGACAGCCTGAGACATGCAAATGTCTGCTTTTGCATCTAAATGAACTGGGATTGATTTTTGCACTTTTATAATATTAATATCACCATGACATGAAAATACTAAAAGGATGTTGTTTTAATAAAAAACAACATGCTAATCCTGATATTTTTATACATAAAGAAATACAACTAAAACTCTTAAATTATTATCTTTTGTATCAGCCATTACTCTATTCTTCATTATATTCAGAATGTTCTTTGCCCTGATTTGTCCCGAGTTTTTGTTTTATAAGTGCACGTGAAAAGTTTTATAAGCCGCAACAGAGAGTACAAAAACTTTTAAAATACTCATACCATTTTTTTCTTGACTTTTTTTTCATTTTTGTTTCATTTTTGCTTATTTACCGCTCTTTTTCGGCCTCTACCAGCCGGACCAGTCTCAATTGTAATGTTGTTTTTGATAATTTATTTTCAAAAACCTTTAGTTTAATATTAACACTACAATTAAAATAAGCTGTTTTAAAATACCTTTAATAGTATCGCTAATTAAATTTAATTTTGTTTAACCTAAATCTAATTACAAGCAACAACTTAAACGCGACGGCATGGCGGCTAACGCCAAATTACGTGACTAAAAATTCGCACCCGGATTGGTTTGGAAGCAAATGTCTGCTTTTGCACCTAAAAGAAGCACCAAGTGTCAGCTTTTGCATTTTAGTATAAATTTAAACTACGAATAACGGCCCTTTATACTGGATTATATACTTAATGGTCAAAAAATCGAATTCCCGGCAGCTTTTAAATATGGAATCTATAAATATTTTTTTTAATTGTCAAATGTACGGTTTTGTATTTATAAACGCTTCAATATATTATACAGTAGACAATTAAGGGGTGATTCTTGAAGCTATTTAAAGAAAAATTAATTTTTTTGGATATAAGTCCTAATCATCTTAACTTTTGAGATACCTAGTTTTAAAATTTTCAAAAGCTGTCTATTTTTGCATTATTACTACAAAAATTATCTTAAAACCACACAACCGTTTTAATATTTATGCAGAAATATGAAAAAATCAAACCAAAGTAAAAAATTTACCAGTAATGATGAACAATATTATTATAAATCTCAATAGTAAAAAATAAATAAAAAATAAAAATAATAATCTTCTTCTATTTTGACCAAATTTATTTATTACATCTTTGATAATATATTTTTCTGCTTCCATTCGTTGCCTATGAATGCTTAAGAGGCATAGAACATCTAAACGATCTTGCGACATTTGCTATATTCCTTTTAGGCTCTAGAACCGCCCAGAACGACACCAAATGTGTTCCTTTTAATGTCAGTTTTTGTATTTTTGACACTCTTGGCACTTTAAGAACGGTTTCTGGCGGTACTAGAGCATAAAAGGAATACACCAAATTGTGGAACGCAATCAAGTTTTTACACGTCTAAGGGAACGGCCAGACTGAAGAGCGAACAAGAGACACGCGAGCGATCGAGAGATTTTATCAAAAACCTAATGCATTAATGCAAGTGGCCACAGCGACACTCAACGGGCGGGCGAAAATTAACATGCAGTCTTCGCATTCCAAAAATCGCTCGCTCCCTTGTTGCATGCTTGTCTTCATTCTGGCTATTCCCTGTGTGCTGAATGAACGTTCCATTATTGCAGTTGTTGGTGGCATGGCTAAAAACATTTTGAAAAGTTGTTTTATGGTAGGAATAAAAGTACATTAAGTCCGACAAGTGGGCGTTAAAGGCGGTACAAAATACCGGGGCCCGGACTGATAGAGGGGGCCCGCGCGAGATAAAAAACGTAAATGAAGCAATAAAGTAAGGACCTTGTTTTGCTTTTCAGCTTTTTAAAAAGTAATGTAAAGATGTAAATAATATTAGTTTCGACGAAGTGAAAACCTTTTCTTTGTTTTCTTTTAAGGGTAACTTTGAAAAGTAATGTAAGGTAAACAATATGACTTGAAAGAAGTGAGGACCATTTTTTCTCTTTTGTTCTTCAACTTTTTTTCCGTTAATTAAAGAGGCCCGTAACTTTTACTTCTACCGAGGCCCGGCACGTCTCTCAGAGGCCCTGCATCTATTTAGTACATCTTTTTATTTTCATATCTTTGTTTTTATCAATTGATCGTTGTTGCCAATAGTGGAACCATGTTTTACATTCATTTTTTAAAATTTTCCAATTTCATATTTGGCCAAAAGGTTTTCACATATTTCGGTTCAGTTCTCTTTTTAATGTTATTCTCTGTCATCTGACTTGGATGCAGAACTCAAAGAAGAAAAATGCATCATTTGCCTCGTTAGTAAATCTTATCTTTGGTGACTAAATCAGAGACTAAATATGGAATGAAAATTGTGATTTTGTAATGTTATTCTATTGATGTTTGTGATTGATACCTTTAATTTTTACTAGAAACCATAATTTAATAAAAACATTTCATATACATTTTTTATTACTTTTTTAGGCTATTTATTTTGGCAGTTTCAAAAATACATATTTTCGATTTTTTAAATTTTTCAAAGAAATTTTTTTGGGCGATTTCTGAACCAACCCTGTATATCCTATGGCACTTTAATTTGAGCTTTTAGCAATATGGACAGAGCAAAAATTTTATTAGAAAGAATACAATCTTTTAAATATAAAAAATTACAGTATTACAAAATGTTAAAACAAATTAAATAAAATTGATGACCTGACATTACTTTTTAAATGATAAGATACAAGTTTTATTAACGTCCACTAAAAATAAATACACTTACCCAATTATATTGCCAATTAACTAGTCATTATGGTCTGTCAAGTTTCATTTTTTACAACAAAACACAAACGACACAAACTCTTCTAAGTTTTCAAAAATAAACGCGACATGCTTCACGGGCAAACTCCAACATAAACCAACTATTTCTTCGAATATATCTGCGGCTAATCTTATTTGGGCACACAATACAACAATGTGGTTTAATCAAATAAAAAACATTTTAAAAATAATAAGATATTCTTTATCTTTGATAAAACGAAAAATAAAAAATGTGATTAGGGGCATGCGTACACAAGATTAAAAAAATACAATGAGAATAAAAACAAAGTTAAGCAGACTTAGTTATTTACATAATCTTTGTAGTTCGTAAAATTAATTAGTAGTTTTGGGAGTTTGAAATTCCCAAAGTTAGTTGGCAACCTTGACTACGCTAGCGCACAAACTTGGTAAAATACCATAATCAAAAAAAAACATTTTAGAAATGGATGCAGGGCCTTATAAGCAATTAAAAATTGTAGATATATTGCTTTGTAGATGTTAATTGCAAACAATACAAGTTGTAGGCGGTGGGGATTTTGTCCTCTGCAAATTCTTAAACGGTTTAAAGTTTTCAACCTTATCTTAAACATTTAAGCTAGAGTTGTAAAGATTCAATCTTAAAAATTGGCGCCATAAATGGCGAAATGCAACTTTTAAAAACTAAGTTTTTGTTACTTTTTCCTTGATGTTAATAATGAAATGGTAGGTTTCTATTTTATTTTAATTTACTGGTACTAACAGTATTAAGGGGGTAATAAGGCACTATCTTACATATTTAAATTTATTAAATCTAGTGCAGTGGCAGCTGGTGATGGCCAATTTTGTGGGCACCCTCGCATCATTGTGAAATATACTAATACTAGTTTTTAATTATTGTTGTTATTACAGTCTATAAAATAACTTTAACCCGTTATTTGTTTTACTTTTAACATATTATTATTGAAAATGGATTAAATACCTATAATAGTGGGTCTTAATAAAATTTTAAACATTGGGTTTTACCTATGGTGCGGGTGTGCTTATCAAATTAGCCATTACCAGCCACCACTGGTCTGGTGAAATTTTAAGACGAACCTAAATTCATATATTTTTAAAATGTCACTGACTTTTGTGCAATTTGTTGCTGTTTAATTTTTTTCGTGCCTTGCTTGGTTGTCAAAAAAAATGGCTTACAAAATGCCACAATACAGGGTGTTACAAATTTATATACACACACATATAATTAAGAACTTTTCTGTGCACACAAGTAGCAAGTAAAATATTTAAACTTAAAGATGCAAGCTCCATTTTCCAATCCTGTTTAGTACTTTGAGACTAGAATTATTATCCAAATTATGGCAAGTTTTTAAAGTTCAAAGTTCATATAACTTAAAAATTCAATTTTTGCACTTACAAAATGTGTGAAGTAGACTATCGAAATGCATATTTGGTTTTATATTTTTAATCTACCTAAATCAGTTAAATTTCTTAAATTATAGAAGCTTTAGTTTTTACTAGTTTGCTATTTTGCTTTTTATTGGTTAATCAAAATTAAAGAATCTAGCATTTGTCGTAACGGTAAAGTTGCAACAAACTTAGTGTTTGGTAGTATTGTCACTGCTTTAAAGGCGTGGTTCCGGTTTTAAAACTAACACTTCAAAGGTTAACAACTTTGCCAAAAGTAGTTCTTGGGTTCTGGTTTGTCTTATATAATTTGATTTTAGTTATAATCGGCTTTTACAATTTAGAATTTATTTAAACAATATTTGCTTTAGATAGTAAAGAAAGATTTAAGATATGGGTCGTTCTTAATTAAGACGTAAAAACGATGATCATAAATATACATTTATTCATCTTTTGAGAATTTATCAAAAATTAAATTAGCATCTCTTAATATAAGTGCTCAACTTTATAGGCAGTCAATTTCCATTAATTATTTAACTTAGTTTAATTCCCATCGCACCTTAAACATGTAAAACGTCTCTCTCCTGACATATTTCTGGCTATTTTTTAAAGTGACACCACCTAAAAATTCTAATAAAAGTTTTTTACAAATGTTTATTTTTAGGCCCTTTAGAAATACCTAAAGTAAAAAGTCTAATTTATTTATCCTGTAGAGAAGCAACCTATGTCTCTTTCATTTTTTAATTTATATAAAAAATTATATAAAGTTAAAAAAAAACAGTTTTTTCTTATTTGTGTCGCTTTTAAAGCTCGGATGCGATATATCCTTAAAAATGATTAAATCTAGTATTTATCGGGTGATTCATATAGAGGTACTATTTCTAGTAGGTATTTTTGGATAGATGAGAGGGTGGAGCATAAGAACAGACCATGTTAGGCGTAGTAAAAGCCAACATTTAAAAGGTATAATCTTTAAAAGATATAGTTCTTCCGTATGACAATTGACAATAAATATTACCTAATAATGTTAATTTTTAAATTTTTTAATTAAAAAAACCTTTAAATAAATTACCAAATATTATAAATTAATGATTTTATTGATGTAAATAAATTCTGTTACTTTTTTGATATTTTTTTTCAATAGACTATATTAACGATATATTTTGTCCCTAGAATTTTGCGTCTTCTCACCTGGTATGCTTAAAATCGAAAAAAACAAATCTGTTTACGATTGTGATTGCTGCGATATTAATCTGAATCGCTATTTAATGCAAAACTAATAATTTATGTTGAAAACATAATTTTCACTTATTGTCTGTTATTTTAATCCCGACAGTCTTTCCCCTGGTCAGCTATATTTTCTAAACACATTTTAATTATTTCGTGTTATCCCCATATTCAATTTAATTGGTATATTGCTCAAAGCCATGCTTTCTTTTATTTACTAACATTAAACTTTTTAGGATATTATCTTTTTCGCATAAAAAGTCTCTTCCCTTGAAGTCTATCCCCTGGCGCATAATTTTTAAAAAGCTTTAGCGAAAGTATAAATATTTATTTTAAAGAACTTATACACCCAATTAAACTTTTAATTTGTATTATCTATAAAATAATTAGTCCATTTTTTAATTATTCTCTGGTTTTAAAGAGGCCCGAGGAGGGTTTAAATTATGTAAAACAGTTTCTGTTATTTAAGGTAAAAAAACGTAGGAAATTGCATGTATATCATCTAATATATTAATAAGAATTTTATATTAAGTCAATATAAGCATTCACCTTGCTTTGTAGATTTATCTATAAAGGTCTCTAGTAAGTAGCACACGAGAAAACATGTTTTGATGATCCCGTTAAACTACTTTATTTTTAATAGAACAATTTTTTAATTTTTTTAATTTTTAAAAGCACCAAATTTAAATGAGACTAAGATATTATATAAATAGCTACACAGGTATTAAATTTATTAAAAAAAAAGATTTTGTTTTTACCCTGTAACTTAAAATGTAAGACATAGGTTTATAAAAACACCTTGTAAAAAATAATTTAAAAAGTAATGTTTCAAAAAAAAGCTAACAATGTGAAAGCGTTTTCTTTATGCTACTGTTGGATTTTTAGTAGATTTGTGGCATTAAATCTTTTAGTATTTTTTGTGGGGCAACAGTTTATTACCGTGTACCCGCTTCGCTATTATTTGCTACAGGATTAAAAGAAGAAGTAGATAATAATAATAAAGATGCATAAAAAAACTATTACTTGATTCTATTAGCGTCAATAACTATTTACTAATAATTAAAAGCATTTAATAATGGGTTTAGTTAGAAGTTAATAATCTAAAGCAAATTAAATGGTTAACTAAATGTAAATATCCATACGTTGCTTGGAAAGTGTAAATGAATTACAGTTTATGGCTTTTATTAATTTTCGCCATAAAGTTGAAAAAAATTAACTACCATAAAGGTAAAAATAAATTAACTATCAAGCATTTTATTTCTTCAGTAAAAAAATTACTTTTCAAATTTACAGACGTTGTATTGTTCCACTGGATGCTAATTTAAAATATAATAGCTTCGCCATTTTAAGTGGAACAGTGTATATCTCTTAAGATTTGAATTTTACAAGGTTTTCCTGATATAAAATCTTTAATATATCCATAACCAAAGACAATTATAGTGAAACTATAATTGTCATTGCCATATCCTATCTTTTTTAATTTCGGTTAAAAGCATAGTATAATATTTTAGATTTCATTATTTTGGTGTTTTTATTGCCATTTTTTACGGAAATATACCGTTGGCCCAGGATAGGTGTTACAGAAGAAAAAACAAACCAAAAATTTTTGAACTTTAAAACACTATTTTGAAAAAACTGATTTTAAATTTTACTTCAAATGATAATATACAGGGCAATAGTTTTTAAATAGGTTTTGCATTTTTTAATTAATAACATGTACACTCGTGGACAAAAAAACCGGACCAAAAAATTTTTTCAAGTTCAATCTTAAATAACTTCTTGGTTTTAAGCAATTTCAAGTATATTTTAGTCTAGTTGTAGCTTGTTTTATCAAGAATATTATTTAATATAAAGATTTTAAAAAGTTTTATAGGATTAGGTGTTATTTAAAACCTCATCTTTTTTAACATTTTTTTGTTTAGTAGGTTTCTGTAAGAGAATTAATAACAATTTGGAACAGACGCTACTTTTCCGCATTAATGGGTACATGACAGTGACAGTAGATAGGGGCCGAGCTACACTGGTATTCGATCATGCCAAGTAAGGTCATCTATTAGATCATGGATCATGAGGAAATCCAAAGACTGGTGAATAAGAACACCAGTTCAGAGTCAAGCGAAAAAATCATAAAGGCATACTTGTCGGAATTTACAAAAGGCCTTCTAAATTACAGCCGAAGCCAGTAAGAAATATAGTGGGTCAACTAACAGGTCTTTGCAGACTAAATTAACACCTGGAAATAATAGGCCTGGTAGAAAAAACCTATGCAGGTTCTGCCAGAAGAAAGAAGAAACCGCAGAATACATGGTGCTATTGTGAAGCCCTTTGTCGCCTACGGTTTGCAAGGCTGGTAGCACTTCCTAAAGCGGCAACAATTATCAAGAGCCAGTCTCAAACTTATGGAGTTTAAATAAAAAGACCGGCTTAAATAGTGCTCTTACATATGGATGAAGTTGATACTTAATAAACCTGAGCAGATTGCAGCATAGAGGATTGCAAGTCACCTCCAATCTAATCTAATCTTATTTTATACTAGTTGACCGTACCCACTTCGTTAAGCAAGTTAATTATATTTTTTCCTTAACTTTTGTTTAATCATGATAAATAATAGCCTATAGCACTATTGAATAGTGTAGTTTTCTGTATAATAGTGAAAGAATTTTCATGATCCGCTCAGTATTTCTGAAGATCAGCCCTTACAAACAAACAAACCATGTCCTTAGTACCATTACTCAAACAAATCGCTTTAAATAAAATAGTGTAGGAGGTATGTGGTAACGTTTTCGAAAAATAATTTTAGGTCACTGATTTTTTAATATGTTGTTCTCCTTCCCTCTTCTGGATAGGACCCCCGGGCCTGGCTGGCTGGTAGGCAGTGGCTGCATTTATTAGTTCGTACTCTAGATAGGTTTACTAAACATTTTTTTATTGCCAGACACTTTATTATTGCTAATTATACAGTCGTCCCCTTTCTTCAAACTTCGGTACCGTTACGGTATATTTCGACGAAAACTCTGAAACGATAATATTTGACCAAGGGCTGCATTTATTGACATATCAGTGACAGCTCTTAAATGTCGAAGTAACAGCTCTAAATATCAAGGTCACATCTGGGCGCTAAGGCAACCGCTACCGCCAGCCAGACAGCCGAGGATCTGCTAATGAAAGAGGAAAGAGAACAGCATATCAGAAAATCAGCCAACTTAAAATTCTTGTTTTCTGACGTTCCTACCTCCAGGACTAAAAGGGGAGCACTGCAAGAAATTATTTGTAACGCTTAATTTTAAAATACTCCTGTATGTAATGTTATAGGTTTAATTAATTTTGAGATCATGGCAATAAACAATCAATTTATTAGTATTTTTACGACTGGTTGTTAAAACGTGACTTATAACCTTAAATTCTAAATTTACTTTTAATGTACGTACTATTACAAAACCTTTCATTGTTGTAAGTATACTAGGTGACCACGAAAATACTATCCAGAATTTTATTTTTAGTAAAAACGTATACTTTTAAAATTTAGAGGCGTTAAATTGTACCACAGGTTGCTAATTTTAGATATAATAGCAACACCACTGTATGACAGAGTCAAATGAGGCTTTGGGTAATTTGACTACCGGTGGTATTTATATTTGGCAACTGACTGTGCGTAAAAACAATAGATATCATACGCAAAAAATCTATTCGTGCTTGAGGAGCATCTTTAAACAAGTTATCGGTTTTAAAATTGTTATTGGGCGTTTATTTACTATTTAAAGATCTGCTCTATAGCCACCCTTATCATATCACCAAAAATATATTTTATTGAAAAAGGCAAAACAAGTCACCTGAACAAATTACACGAGGTATGTAAAACAAGGTCAGGTAGCACATAAGAGATTGAAGGATAAACATGGAAAGTTTCTGTCACCTAACCGTCAACTAACGTAAATATTGATACATCGGATTATTGGCTGGCGTCGAAGTGTTTCACTTAAAAACACTCGGAAAAAAGATCATGTTTTCTTATTATTGCGGACTATTTATTATCACTCATTGGATCTTGTAACCTAAAAACGTCATTGGCATCAATTTTATGTCCCCATATATCCGTATTCTATAAACTTTCTTTCGGGCGCAAAGCGTAATCCCCGCGGCGCTTGCCACATGTCAGCCTCATAACATATTTTTTTTTAATTATTTACTAACTATTTCTATCACAAGCTCTAAAGGTCTGCGATTTTAATTAGCCAAAGTATTCAGAATTGTTTTTTTCCGTTGATACAACTTTCATTGAAATCTGAACATCAGTTTTTGTGAAGTAAAATATAAATCTGCGATTTCCCATAAGGATCAATGTTAAAAGCAATTATTTTATAATATTTTATAATTTTTTTCAGTTTTATGCAGAACCATTTAAAAATTTAACTGGTTGATATTCTTATTATAAAGTACCAGTATGCTAAGTTTCCATAGTTTTCTGAACATTAATTTTTACACCGGTAGTACTACCTTAAATGGAACTTGTATATTTTTAGGATTTGAATTTTACAAGTCATTCCTAATATAAAATCTCCAATATATATCCATACCCTACCTTCTTTGGATATAGAGAAGAAGACGTTTAAAAAGGTCCAGACAACACGAATTTGCTTGATATTCATGAAACTGTTTATTGTGCGGTCGTTTAGACCTTTGAAACGCCATTTTCTAAAACTAAATATAATAGGTTAGTGTATATTAAAGGTTTTATGTTAGAAAGGACTTGTAGAAATTAAATCCTAAAAATATACAGGATGTTTTATTTAAAATATCAAAGTTTAAATCACTTCGGGTTAAACCGGAAGTAATACGAGATGCTATTACATCCAAAAAATTTAAAGGTTTACCGTTTTGCCAAAGAAAATAAAATGCTGGATAGTAATTTTGTTGTCACCTGGTATATTACGGATACTTTTTTACTTTTGCCATATTTTCTTAAAAGTATTAATAGGGTCTTTAAAATATGTGTTTATTGGTAAAGTTGTGGAACAAGACATTTAAGCTTTACACTTTACACAAGTTGCAAATTTTTCATTGATTTTGGAAATATACAGGGTATCCCAACTTTTTTATATACGAAATAACTCGACCTTGTACAAGATATAAAAATAACTTAAAATAGAAATGTTTATTTGAAAACTTTGGACCTTTAAGCTTTTACACTTGAGTTGCAAGTCTTTTTGTGATTTAGGAAATATACAGGGTATCTCATCCCCTATTTATACACGAAATAACTTCGACCCTACAATATATAAAAATACTAAGAAAAATAAGAAATGGATATTCGGAAACATTTTTTTATTGACAGTATCAGTTAATATACAAGGTGTCTCCAATAACAGAATTTTCATTGTCAAGTTGGTTGTTTTAAACATCCTTGCATATTTTGACAAATTTTGACTCCGTTAATAATCTTTACATTGTAAATGCATAACACTAGTGCCTCAACTATTGCTGGTTTTTGAGATATTAACAGTATGCGGCTATACTCATTAACGATTAAAAGTGATAAAGGAAAATACTATTTTGGTTTTGATAATTTTTTAATAATTACTGTACAGAGTAACAAATAATATAATAGCATGTAATAACCACATAAACATGCTATTATATTTTTTTGATTCTAATTTTGATATACTGTACATATATCACTGCAAGGGACTACAGTCGGTAAGTCACCCATTTAGTTTACTTTAGATACATATTATTTACCCTACTTAACCTAAAAAAAACCAGTCGTAATTGACGTTTGAATGTTTTTTAGTGAAATTGATTATGTTAATACATGCCTAAAATAAATTAAATTCGCTGACTTACGTATTAGTAGTTCTTTTACAATGAAATGTAATTAATTTACATGATATTTTTAAATATTTGTCACTCTAACAGTGATAAAATCATTTAAAAATAATTAGATCCAAAATATGATTTTCTTTCTTCACTTGTAATCGTTAATGAGTAAATCAGCATACTGCTGATATCTCAAAACCACCAATGATTAGCTGTATAGTGTGTTGTACATTTTTAATGTAAAAATCTTCATACAGAGTCAAAGTTTATGAACAGCTATTACAAATTACAAGGTGATTTATTAATAAAAAACCAACTTGACAAATACAAATTTTGTTTTTGATATACCTTGTATATTAACTGGTACTGTCAATAAAAAGAGTGTATTTAAATAACTTTTTTATTTCAAGTTTATTATTGTATCGTGTACAGAAGCAAAGTTATTTTGTGTATAAATAGAATTGGGACAACCTGTACAGAACTGTATTATTTTATACTTACTTTTACTTTTTGCAAATACAATTTATCTACAGACGCTTTTGTAAAGACTTATTTAAACAGCTCTAGAGTCGACAAAATTTAAGAAGAATTTAAAGTTTCACATATACGGTGTCCACAATATCTGGCACAAATCGATAGGTTTTTGACAAAACATTGTATGCGACATTTGTCAATTTTACTTGTATTTTTGAAAATACTATAGCCAGTTAAAAATTTTTCTCTAGTTTTTTAGGCAAGATATTTAGATGCTTTTACTAATTGAAAAATGAAAAATATTTTCGCAAGTTCAAATTTGTCAAAAAATTTAATTACACTAGCAGAAAAACACAAATAGAGAACTAGCTTTAAAGCTAAAATGTCTCTGCAAATTCCATAATAAAAATTTTCTTTACCAAAGTTTCCTCTTGTGGCCAATAGCACCTAGTATAAATTTGGTGTGGGTCCCAAGTCTTACTTTTTATATATAATGAAAAAGAAAAATCATCGTTACGGCTTTGGGCTGTTCTAATTAAAATCCTTTACCGACGTTTTACCATCGATTGTACGAGACATCTTTAGAGACCTTTAATCTGCGAAATTGATAAAATTGAATAAATAATTCAATTCAGTGTTCCAATCGCGCAGAGTAAAGATTCCTGGAGATGCCTCGTGCAATTAATGGTGAAACGTCGGTAATCAATTTTAATTTGACGCGGTCCAAATCCAAGCACCAAGGTTTCCTAAAATAAGAACTTTTAAATAAAACAGATTCTATACAGTGCGGAACAGAACTTAATTAATCCTTATTTATTTGGTTTTGTTTATGATATGATTTTTTTTTAATAAGATACCAGTTGCTTATTACCATATTTACATAAATTACATTTTATCACTTACTTTAAAGTTATTTTAAATGCATTAAATTTTGTTTCACATAGATTGTCTTAATAAATCCACAAGTGTATTCACCACAACCACAAACTAATCTATCCTCAACTAATCAATATTTGGCAGTACTGTATATCGGTATGCGTCCGCGATACGACCAACAGTGAAACTGAATAACAGTCTCAAAAAGAATCCGTGCTTTCCCGTTACATTGGTGAATGGCTGGCCTGCCCGCAAAAATCTAGGTCGACGCAAAGAAATATGTAGTTTGGGGTGCCCCAAGGCTTAAATTGGGGCCTCTTATAATGTGCCAAAAAAACGATTGAGGTGTTGATGATTCGGTTGTAAGATAATTAAGATACAGTGCTTTCTTTGTCTTTGTGAGATGTCGACAAAAGTTAGGTCTTCGTAAGGTATAGGTATATTTTGGCATTTAATTACAACTTGTGCTGATATTAAATAGTAATTCTTTTACTGGCGGCCCAAATTTCCTTAGGGAGGAGGTCCGGGAAACCCCTTACCTTACCAAATTTGAATATTGTGAAGTGTGTAACATAAAGGTCTCTATTAAAAACAGCATTGATTGCTCAAATTTTTGGCTATATTAGGATATGCCTAAATTTTAAATAGGTAAACGTTTTCAATTAAAACAAATTTTACGTCTTTAAGTTCCTACCAATGGGCGGCGATGCCCAATAGATTGGATAACGCCGCTCCACCAATTAAAAAATATTTAACTATAAAACAAAAATATTTTTTACACCTAAAGGTACGCGCACACTACGTCGGCATCGGACGGACGGTACGGATCGGGAAAATAGTTTTAGTGAAATTAAATGAAGCAGTGCACCTATTTGTGCGGGCAGTTGGCACCGGATTTAAAAATCCCGCGAGAATATAGCAACTTTATTTAAAATCCGGCCATAACCTTTTAATATGTGCGATACAGGTCAGAATTTGCGTTATTTGACAAGAATTTAAGCCGATTCCTACCGGGGGTTTTAACCGAGTAGTTTTATACCCCGGGTGAAAAGGCGCTGACTTTTAATATTTACCCATGGATTACCCATAACTGCGTATGTGTGTGTGTGTGTTATTTTACTAAAACTATTTTTTCCGGATCTGTACCGTTCGTCCGATGCCGACGTATGTCCGCGCGTGCCTTATAAAGGAAAATATATGGTTTGGTACCACCTTTGCCAGGGCAATTTTCCTGAGCAGTCTTAACCGATAACGCATTTTTGTTTTAATTCCCATTTTTTTTAAACCTTACAAAACATTATATTTTATTAATGCATAATAAACTATAATTAATTATCTACATTTTAATATGATTATATTAATGATGCGAAGTAATATTTAGGTATCGTATTAACGTTTGAATTTTCACAGAAGCAAAAATACATCAACCTGCATCCATAACGTTTTTCGAAGACCGAAGCGATTAATAAAACAGTTTCGCGGAGCTCAAATCCGCTAAGTTAACATTTTAGTTTTATTGCTTGTATTGAGTGATAGATATCGGACCAATTAGAGCTTGCGTTTGGAAATTATAACGGTAGACGGCGTTAACCTCTGAGCGGAATTTCCGGACCTTCCCTATTTAAAAAAATCGGTAAGATGTCGAAAGACATTCCATTATACACCTTGCAGAGATGCAGTTGTAAAGATAGAGATTAATTGCTTGCAGGCTTCAGCTAGCCAACGACCTTAGAAGGTCACGTACGGGTTATCCCAAAGGCGACCGCATATTATGTTATCGAAAAGAAGACACAGGACCAGCACCAAATATACAGTGCATTCCTTATGCCTCCCTTGTATTATGTAAAAGGAACAATTTAAAGAATTGAATCTTTGAGATATGAGGCTGATACATAAATTATATATTAAAGAGTAAAATTGACAAATGAAAATTTCATGATGGCGGCTGGACGTCATTTTGGGAAAAAATAAATGGAAAGGTATGTCTTTGTAGCACAGGGCTAAACAGTACTTACCAGAAGCTTTAAAATGATGCCACGAGACTTTTATTTATTTTTTTCTAAAGATTGCACCCAGCAGCCATTTTGAAATTCTCATTTCCCAATTTTACTCTTAAACTTATTGTTAGTGAATATTTATGCATAAATTTTATATCCCCAAGTTAATCTTTTTTAAGTTGATTTCTAAAAGTTTATGAAGATGGTATTGGCTTCAATGGGAAGTCGTTGGTAAGAAAAGATGGTATTTTAAAATTTGCAAAAAATGTTTTTTAGTTTATCCAACCTCCTCAACTTAACTAACTTTAAAAACTAAGCCAATTCTAATCAGATGAAATCTATTGTCAAATCAAAAATTAAAAAGAAAAATCTGTTTCTTTTTTATAACCAAAGAGGCATCTAAAAGTGTTGTATAAAACATTTTAACTCACCATTCTTAGTAGTATCTGGTATATATTTGGTGCAGGCCATATATCTCAATTTTAAATAAAACGTATTTTGCTTTTTTTTCTTGTAAGGGATGGCAAAGTCAGCTTACTAAATAAATCAATGAAAAATCCGCGTTTAATTTTTGTAAAATATTAGGGATACCAAAAAATTGTTTTGTAAAGTGTTTTAAAAAAATGTTTATTAAACTACACTCAAATATTTAGAAACATTAAATTTGTAGCATGTTTATGGTGGTGTGTCAACACTGCTGGTTTATTGTTTTTTTAATTAAAGATTTTGTTAACAATATGGTTTGTAAATTAAAAACAATATATATAAAAAAAAATAAAACAAATATTGCAAACAATAACGGCGACTCTAGTTATCTTGAGTACCTTAAAAATAAAAAAAAACTATCTAATCCATTTAAAGTAATGAGAAGTTGTTCGAGACCACAAGGACCTAACAAACTGGAGACTTAGGAACATCTTAAGATAGACCTTTATAAAAAGGCAAAAAAGAGTACTATTTTAATTTGTCTTATTAAACAAAAAAAATATATTTTAAAAGCAGAAACCAAAAAAATATCTAAAGCTTGCCATAAACAAAAAATTTGCTGCTTTTTTGTAAGAGTATGGTCTATTATTTAAGAAAAAGCTATTCTCTAGAGATGAAATCAGTATTCGCAAGAGTGTTAGATTTGAAAATCCTACAAGGTGTACAGTTTAGACAAAATACACATTTTTAAACTCAACAGAAAAGCTTTTGAGAACGTATTAGGGTTATTAATGTAATGTGTTTAAAAACTTTAAAATAATTTTAAAAAGAAATACTTACAAGAGTAAACCACTCTTTGTATAAAAAGACAAAGATTTAAAATGTCCAGTATTTTAACAAAAAATCACGTAAAAAAATATTTGCACTAATAATAGCATGTTTTCAAAAGTTTGTTAATTTTGCAGCTTTGTTATACTTCTTTACTCATTTAGTGAAAGCATCGAAAGATATTATCTGCAATACCTTATAAAAATAAATTAACATTTTTGTCCACCCTGTTAAAGTAATACACTCGTGTCTTTGCATCAGATCAGATTTACCTATGGGAACCACACCTAACTTTATTATGAAAACCATGCAGATCAGGATATATTATCGAGAGCCAATTAAGAAATGGAATGGCGAAAAATATTTTCTCGGCATGAGCATAACAATCAGGTTCATTGTCATTAGGCTTGTTAGCTATTTTACTTGAGAAATGAAGAAATGTCAAGTATAGTGCAATTCAGGCAATGAAAGAATAATAACAATAATAATCTTGTGCAGACTTAAATTTGAAACAAGGGGCTAAGGTATTAGAGGGCACGGTTTTGATTAAAGAGTTTTTATTTTTTAATTTAAGAACCTTGTGAATAATAATAAAATATGTTTATCTAAGTAGAAGATGTATTTTTTTATAAAGGTTAAAGCTGGTGTTCTACTGTTAGGTTGTTTAATTGAAAATTGAATAAACATGGGTATCCAGATCGAAAATGGAGCAAAATATTTATCACATATTATTTACAAAAATATTCGATTTGTGATGTGTGTCACGACTAGAAGCAAGCACTTTTGAAAACAAGGCATTAAGTTTCAGAAAAAATGTTAGGCATCGTTGTTAAAAAATTTAATAAAACAAAAATTAGTTACCAGTTACAGTTTGGCGTAATTTTATTTAAAGCAACAAAGTGTTAGTTCTTAGATATTAACACTTGAACTGCAGACAACAAATCCGACATTGCACATTTTTCCCTATTGCAGAAATTTTAAAGGAATTTATGATAACAACCACCAAAACACACAAGCACAAATTGTGAAATCTTTTTGTATTTTTCCTTATATTTATCAATAAATTATAAAAATATTAAAAAAACGATATCAACTGCAACAGCAGCAAACAGAATTTGATTATTAAATGTTATTTTGCACCAAGATAATTCAAAAAAATTTCGATGAGGGCGCGAACAACGTTGCCAAGTTGCTTAATTTTAAAAGCCAATTGACCATTAGCAAAAATTAACAAAGAAAAGGAAGATAAGAAAACAATTATAAACTTAGTTTTTAATATTGGTTCCGAAAAAATTAATTAGATTTGTTTTTTTTTTAAGTATATTAAATGGAAAATGCCTTTTCTGGTAACGTAGTGAACACAGGTTTGTATTTAATCCGTCTGTCTCGATCCCCAGCCTAAAACTAGTTAGTACCTAATTAAACTCTTTGCATTGGCACTTTTGTGTAAAGGTGCTGTAAAATGTAAAAAAGGGTATGTTTCAGTGCTTTGACAAAGTTGACAAAACAAGGAAAATAAGCTTTATTTTAGAAAACCAGGTATCTTTCAAAATTTTAAAGCTCGTTAAAAAACAGGACAGATAGAAAAAGATCTTGGAATTATTTAATATTAATATAAATTTTCTTTTTGAAAACCCTTGTTAATGAATGGTGTGTGAATAAGAAGGAGTAGAGGGCAGGGCACAATAAGCCTTAATGCCACACATAAACATTGCTAAAAATATAATAACACGTTAAAACATTTTTTTTGACAGACGTGACCATTTGTGATTTAATGTAACTAATTAAGTTTTATTTATTAATATTATTATTTAATATTTAATAAAAAATGGCAAAAAACATGTCATATTTCAAAATAGTAGGTTAATAATAAGTGTAAGAAATATTGTTTTTTCACTTATGTTAAAAAAGAAAGATTTTTTAATTATATTTGTGCCAACTTAGAGACACGATGAATTTGGATTTTGTATGGTATATTATATCTTAGGTGTTATAAAATTTAAAAAAAAAAGTTTTTGAGCTCATAAAACCATTTTAGAAATAAATTTTACAGCTTGATATTATTAACACATATTTTAATGTGCCGATGCAGAAATATAACTTTCTTAACATAGGTTCTTATAAGAAATTGTATGGCAATTGTTTCTACAGCTAATGACTTTTGCAGTCATGGCCAACTCGGGCAAAAATTATTTTAAAGATTTTTGACATACAAATAAAAAACTCGTATAGAGTATTATACATTATCTTAAAGAACAAAAAAGCATTCTTTACAAATATGCAAAAAACATGGCCGTCATAGGAAAAACAAAAGTTGACGATGTTCTCTCAAAACCAAAACGTCAAACGTGAAGTTAAAATCTGAATACAAAAATAAAAATATATCCTAATAATGTTTTTTCAGATTCCATTTTTTTATGAAATTTTAAAAATACAGGACTTTTTCAAACATGCACATTTTCAGATATTTTTTTAATATCCCAAAAACCAAACAAGATACCACCGTCATTTAAACATCATTAGATTAACGGTTGGATGGATCACAACTTTCCCCATTTAACCATCTTTCTATCTCTTATAATTTCCAATGTTCCAATACATTCCTTCTTTAAGCACACTGTATATTAATAAAAAAACAGTGAATATTATCTTGAATTCCATCCTTCCCAACATTTTCTATTGGTAACATGAAAAACCGTAGTAAATTATACACGCTATATGATTAAAAATTTAGTCTATTTTTGGCTGTTACTGTTAGATATTTAATAAATATTTTCAATCTTTTAGAGCATGAAATTTGCAAAAAGATTTTAATTACTTTTGCATGAATAGAAAACCTATTAAATAAAAACATTATTTGTTCATAACCCTTTTCCTTAATTATCTAACCAAATTTTTATAAGCTTGTATATTTTTTTACATCGGTTTTAGGTATAGTTTAGTTAGTATAGTATAGTTAGAAATATGTAGTTTAAATAAATTTCTTTGTAGTATAAAGGTGTGTTGTGTGTTTTTTTAATGTATGGGTATTATTAAAGTATACAAAAACATCTCTCACAACCCCTATTATTGCAGATTTTTTTGTTAATAATATAAAGTATTTTAGGTTGATGGGACCTGATACTTCCATTTAAACAAAAATAATTTTAAAGGTATATATATTACTGCTAAAAAAAAAAAATAAGCTTCAATTATACCTTTCAATTAGAGTAATATCTTATACTGTATAACCTTGTGTACAATCTGTTTTATTACCAATTAAGTTTTTATTTTAAGAATCCCTGACCATTTTTCTCAGTCATTAACAAGCTAATGTTTCGTAAGTAACATCATTTTGACGAGACGCTCAACTTTTTTCTACAACAATTTTCGTTTGTGGTAGCTTAGAAGGGGTAGCAAATTTAAAAATAAAATAAAAAATTAATTGTTAAATTTTTGTAAACCAAGATAAATAAACGAATTATTTAAATATTTACAAATAAAACACACAAATATGCACCTTTATAAAATTTTTAAAATCTCAAAAAAAATAAAAAAAAACATTAAAGAGATACATATTCTTTTGCACCAACTTTTAAAAATTAAAAGTATGCATAAGCAGATAAAAAAGCAAAAAAAAAAATATATTTAAACTGCAAAAAAAAAAAGAATAAGGTTGCATAAGAGTACAATTTAAAAACCATTTAGAAAAATAACTGTTTTTAAAGGCATAGATATTTCTTTCAGGTCGATTTACCTTAAAAACTAAATTTTAATTAATATTTAGTTTCTACGAACCAACTGTTCTTATGAAAAAAAAACTGATAAATCGATTATATTATTATTGATCACTATGTATGTATGCAAATTAAAAAATAAACATCGAAAAAAAGTATAATTATCGATGCGTCGTAAAATCTTGTGTAATTGCAAGGATTAGTGCTAATTTTAATTTAAAAAAATATTGATGGGAATCAGAAAAAAAACTCACACTGCAATGGTGTAATTTACATGATAAAATAGTAATAAAGATGATCCATGTGATTAGTAGATAGTAATGAATTTATGATTCTTATTTTTTTTGTGAGTAATTATACTCTTTTTATTAATTTAAAATAAAAATTTAAAAGGGTATAATAGTAAGGGAGCCCAAGAAAGGGTTTCGGGACAGACAAAAGAATTTTGTACCGGTTAAGTACCTCCACCAAATATGAGCCCCGTATACAGGGCCGATAGTCAAAAACAAAAATATATTTATCAGAAATTTTTGAGCGCATCAGATTAAAATAGGGTGACTTAATTACATATTAAACAGTGTAGATTCCACTAATCTAATAAATTGAGTGTGACGTAAAGAAACGGATGACCACAAAGAGTTGTGAAAGAAAAACGTCATTTTGACATTCTCAAACTTCTTTATTTTAAAGAAAATATTTTAAGATTTTTTTGACAAATTTAAACATCTATAGCCGTTTCCCCCATCGATGAAAAAGTATACATTATAAAAACATTTTTTTTCTTATGGTCTAAGCTTTGCAACCCAATAGGTCTCTATCACGCTTAAATAAATAAACAATGAGTTTTATTATTTATTGAAATTGAAAAAAATTGTGTCACTTTTTGCGGCTTCCATGTAATATTTTTGGTTATTATTGTTAATACCGGGGATTCCATGATTTCTTAAAAGTGTGCTTGAAATTTTTAAAAAGTTCATTTATAACATTATAAAGTCTGTGGGAAATATACATGGGCCAATCAACTTTTCTTTGTCCCAGCCGAAATCACTCCGTCTCTGGTAAAAAAAACAGTAAATATTTATACAAAGTTAGGTGTTTAATTATGACTTTATTAATATCAATTTAAACAAATTCCCAACTAATAATAATTGTTTTTATTTCTTCAATTAATGGTTTTTATTAGTTATTCAAGTAATTCAAAGTGATGTGTTTTATAATTTTACTCCTGCTCCCAATGCAACAATAGTATATGAAACTTCGGAGAACTAACAAACGCTTTGTTTTAAATACCTGTAATTTTAAGAATTACCATTATTACCAGGATTACATGTTTTAAGAAGGCGGTTTTTAATAATTTGCTAAATTCCAGTTTTTAAAATAGGCACAATTTACAAAAATATTGAAAGTTATTTTTCATTGGCCGGCAACAGCACTTTTCCGCACGCAATTTAGCTTTGAAAAGTGTCATTTTCGCACTAGTGTGAAAGTACACTATGCCCCAATACGCCAACCAAATACGCGTAAGTGCAAAATGAAGGATCTTCATGTACTTCATATTAAAAGGAAAGTATTGCTTGGTGATGGTAGGACATTAGGTGCATTGTGTTAAAATAAAAACTATATATTTTAGTTTCTGTTTTCCCATGTTCGTAGGAAAATAGCGTTCTCAACACGGGCGCATTTTCCGCTCTTGTACTCTGAACTGCAGTCGTTGCGGTAAGCGGCACTTTCACCACTAGTTAGAAATAACTACATTTATTTTAAACTATTGATATGAATAAAGTTGTTTATTGTATTTTAGGGCTGCGAGAGCCACGATGAGTAATAAAGTTAATTATTATTATAATTAAAACATGGTATAATAGATATACATATTCTCATTAAATCCATATTTAACTAAGTATTTAAACAAACATAATATATTTAATAATAATATGTCCTGATAACTAAATATGTTATCCGAATTTTCACATATCCGATTATGTAGATGCCGTTATAATAAACCTGAATTTAAATATTGCTTGCATAAAATAATAAACTGAATCTAGCCCGAACATGTATTTGACGGTTCTTCATTAGATTTAAAAAATAAGCTTTATGTTTATAATTAAAAATGTTTTAAATAAAAAAATAAAGACAGGAAGGATGTCGCAAAGCAAAGTTAAATTGGTTTTATCCAAAATCTGAAGCTTATCCAGCTTTTTTTCCATTTTCCAACAGACAATTACGGTGAAATGTAACATTTATTTTTTCACACAGACCCAGCAGAAGCATTGTATTCCCTAAGGAGAGCTAGAAATAATTTTTAGTAGACTTACTCGTGATTACACCTCTACTAAACGTAGAATTTACGGAACGGATAATAGGAATATAGCATATTATTTCATGCAACAAACGCGATATGGAAGGTAAACCGGGGCGTATAGTAAAAGAGCCTACCCTAAGGCAAAAAATGATCGTTCAGTCGAGATCATACGTTTGATTAGGTTACAAAAATATAGTACATCAAATTTTATCTTTTTATTATTTGTTTGTTCGTGATGTTGATATAACTTCTATATAAAAAAATATGTGGTAATATTGTACCGCTTTGGAAAAGAAGTAATTAAAAGTAGATATTATATTTTTACGAAATATTTTTTAAAAGGATTTCCACATAAGAAAATGTTAGGCTTTTACGTGAAGCTATTTTAAAGAAAGTAATGGATTGGAAACAAACCTGGAGCTCAATGTGGGGCCTTATGGATAGCTAGGCTTCTTCTGGTGCTAATAGCTAGATTTTTTGGTAGTATTTTACACACAAAGACATTTTTACAAATATACAGGGCACCCAACATAAGGATTTATGGATGACTACTTGCAAACAGGGCGCTACCAAACACGGTACTTAAAGTAGAACAAACATGGCGCTCAACGTGGGACATGAACTGCTTGTTCTTGCTAGTGCTATTTTAAATAAAAACAGAATTGGAACGAATATGACGCCTCAGCTGGGCATCATAAATATCTAACTTTTTAGTGTTACCTTAAGAACAAATATGGCGCCTAATGTGGGGCAAATTAAATTTATATTAATTCTATATACAGTTTTATTTAAAATAAATGAATGCGTAAGGGTTAAAAGTTATTTTGCACGAATTTTTTTATTTTTGTTAATTGTTTTAAATCAAAATTTAACTTTTCTTAATTTAATATACAGTGTCCCCTAGGACAGGTGTTACAAGTAGACAAATAAACCAAACACTTTTGAATTTTAAATTGAGGGAAAGCTGGTCGCATGATCTAAAACTAGTTTAGCACATATATTATTACCTTACTTCATTTTTTATTTTTTACTTTTTTGTAAGTTTTTTTTTATTGTTTTGAAGTTTTTTTTCTAAAAACATGTTTATTTTTCGCTCTTCAGTTTATTATTACTTTTAAATCGGTAAACATCCACTAAAAAACACAGACCAAGTTAAAAGACAAGCACGTATAATTTAATTGTTTTTGAAGTGACTAAAAAAGCAAGAAAAAAATTAAACAAACTATGACCGCCCCCTAATGTGACAGTTTTGTATAATCGTCTGTATCGCTTTCAACCAATCAAATTACACGTTCTTGTGATTTTTTACTGTGATCATTGCGATCTCGCGCAGTGGACAAATGGATGGGTGGACGAACATGCGCACATAAGAGCCGTGGCAAAATACAAACACCGACACCCCGTACCCTTTGTCCGCGGTCTGACCGTAACGCTCATTACCGGAAAACGGAAAACCAGGACGCCGTCAACAAATTTTTTCCTATAATGCGGATAGTTTGTTTGAATCCGGGTGCGTTTACCCTCAACTGGCTTGCGCACAAACCAGTTTTTTCGCCCATAAAATGTAACTTCTATTTCGCGCAGTTTATAACATTGGCAATCCATCGAGATCAGTGCTGTGGTCTAAAAACACTTCTAATTTTAGTTCAGTAAAAGGGTAATTTTGTCCAAAGGTTTCTAATTCTGAATGCGCCTCTTTAATATCGAGCATATTCCCTATCTAGAGGCAGCTTTGTCACACGAACAATGTACGGCAGAGAAAAAAAATCTGTCTAGTACCTTTCTCTTGCGAACCTGACTTGTTTTTATGGAACCACCGCAGAAGTAGACGCTTTCAAATAAAAAAATAATTTTTAAAATCGGTCCACAAACGCCGGAATAATCGCATAATATACAAAACAAATACATGCAGGTGATTTGAGAATCTCCTCGTTTTTAAAGTCGGCATAAATTAACATGTTCTGCAAATACAATTTTTTTAAATATAAAATTTAATAGGTACGTTTCTTTCTTTCCAACGATCTTCCAAGTAAACTCTAGTATTTGTTTTTTCCGTGTTCTTTCTAATCGACATACTGTGTGTCTACGTAAGTTGGTCTATTATGAAAAACTTTTTATTATTCATTTTACGAACAAAGACATTTTTTATAAACAGTTCTGCATAATTTAAAATCCTTAAAGGCAACCATCGGATACTAAATTGTATCAGTTATATACGAGGTTTGGCTAAAAGTTTAATTTTTGTACAGGGTAACATATGTGTATTTTTGCTAAAACCGTAAATTGTTAATAAAAAAACATACAAGCGAATTGAGAACCTTCTCGTTTTTGAAGTCGGTAAACAAATAATTTTGCTTACGATATACTATATACGGTAGTACCATTTACTTCAGCTTTTTTACTGGTTCACTTACAGGGCACATACAGGCACTAGTGTGCGAGGGGGAGTGGTCCACCCCAGGCCCCAGTTGGAAGGAGTGGACGAAAATTTTGAAGAAAAAAATAAAGAACAAAAAGCCCCGACCACAGAAAAGATGTAATATAGTAAGAAAGGCCCCCGTTTGGTGAAAACCTATTTTCTTATTATTTTTTTTTCCTTGGCTCAAAAAAACATTTATTAATTGAAACGGTATAGGCCTCGCCTTTCATTTTCGCCCTGGGCCCCAACACCTCTAGCTACGCCACTGCATACAGGCTAGGACAAAAAGGTTAGAAATATCAAATCTAAATAATTTATTTCAAAAAACAGCTCGATGCATAGCAAAAAATTGTCAAAATATATTAAATTATCACTTTCTTTACAGAAAAAATTCTTCTGCCCATACCCGAACGGTAAGGAGATCTATCGCTTTTTATGTGTATTTTTACGGCTATTACTTGAAGGCTATTACTTAATATAATTTCTTCTCTTACAGCCTCCAACAGAGAAAAATGGAAGTGCCGCATATATGCATCCCTATACTGTCAACCTGCACAGGCCCACGAACTTTTTACATAGTTCGTTCTTTTATCCCTATAAAATACAATTAGGTTATAAAGTTGTAACAAGTTTTCTTACTACTCTTTAAATGCTCCAAATTCTACACATTGTTGCAAATATACTTGACATTAAGATTAAAGTAAAAGTAAATAAGTATAAGAGTTTTTCGTAACCTCACCTTTAGTTAACGGTGTAATGCGTTTAAGGTGCGTCTTTGTAAGCCCATTTCTATTTTGTAGAACACTTACAAATTCATTGGCATTCCGTTCACCAGTTAAAGATAATTATGTATCAAATAGATTATCAAGTGCATATTTAACAACACGCATAGCTCGGATTTTAAAGTAACGAAATATATAGAGTATTTTAAGTTGATATTTTCCTTTTAATAATTAAGACGAATAAAAATAACAAAATTGTAAACAAAATAACAAATTTTAAAATAAATCCTGGAAATGTTGTCCATTACATTCTAAACATTTTAAAATGTGCTTTTGTACATGACTCGTGCTGGTTTTTCAGTTTTATGGGGATCCAGATCTTCAATACACCACACTATTCGCCGTCGCAGCTCTTCTTTAGTAGGCACTGGAGTAATGTAAACCCTTCCTTTTAAAACGCCCCAAAAAAGTCAAGCGGCGTGACATCGGGTGATCCCGGTGGCCAATCCCATGGCCCCAAGCGCCTAAACCAACGATCGTCAAACATTTCGTTAAGTTCCTGAAACTTCCTGGGTGCAATGAGCTGGCGTTCCAGCAGTTGAAACCACGTGAATTCCCTATATTCCTCTAAAGACAAATTATCGACAAAACGGTAACAGTCTTCCTTAGTATTTCGAGATATCTCTCAGCATTGAGTGTGTCATCACTTAAATAAAAAGCTAATTTTTATTCTTCTTGAAAATACAGAAAACATTTAGTTCAAATTTTTCTTGAAACCCACTTTCTCTGTCACGTTTCATTTTGGAAGATTTTTTGAAGACTGTCAATAACTGCTTATGAGTTACCTATGAAAGTCACCAAACTGCCAAGGGGTTTCATTTGAAAAATGATCGTTTGACCCCTTTTAAGAATAACGGAAAATTAGTAATTTTAGCACGCCCTGTATAATATGGAGTCGATTTCTCGAAGTACATTAAATACATCGTGTCTGTCTCAAGCCACCACCCAAAGGCATCCAGCCTTTCGTGGATTGAGCGCACTTATTTTCAGTAATGCTTAATCAGAGGACACAATGTTTTGGACCATATTTAACACAAGGTATTTTTTATCCTCGGTAACCAGATAGGAGTTAGGTATGAGGGCAATCATCAACAAAAGCATTATAATAAAAGGGCGAATATAAAACTTGTTAATATAGGGGGTGTTCCATTTAAAAAATAAAGTTTCTAGGACATTTTGATAGAAGCGGCAACGTCGCAATGCTGAAAATATTTTAGATCGATAGAACAGGTGAGAAAATGTAAGATGCTAAATTTTCAGAAGAATTCTACGTTCCGTTTTCCAAACCGTCTAACCTACCATCGACCGTGAATCACCCTTAAAACTTGAAAAGGAGTCTCGAAATGATAAAGGGACTTATATAGTGTGATAGCCCTTATCCCCCTCAAACAAGAAAGTTTCCGTTTTACCCTAAAGGGCGTATTTTTAAAGATATAAGGACTCTTCCAACCCTTCAACTTGGAAATTAAGTGTAGTGGCGCCATCTGTTGTCGAGTATTTGAACTTCATTCAGAACAACGGTTATTGGGTCTTATATCAGCTCCCGGGCGAAGCCAAAGAATCATAACTAGTATATATTAAAACCAGTTGATAAAATGTGCATTGCGATAAACTTAAAAGGAGTCCCGATACGATAAAGGGACTTACCATAAGATTGTGATAGCTCTTTATCCCCCTCCATTAAAGTTCCCGTTTTAACCTAAAGGGCGTATTTTAAAAGATATAAGAGGCTTTTCCAACCTTCAACTTGGAAATTAAGTGAGCTGGCATAATCTATTGTCAAATATTTAAACTTTTCATTCAGAACAACGGTTATTTGGGTTGCGTTTAGAAAGGCGCTGCGAGCAATTGCAGCAATGTGTAGTAACAAAATTTAAAATTCCAATTTCAATAAAGTCCTAAATTACATTTTGTTACTATAATAAAATTATTAAATTTTATGTATTTATACAGCAGTGATCTTTTATTTTGATGGTAAAGCGACATTATTTTAGTTATTCATTTTTAATTTAAAGATTGCAGTTTCCAATTAAATTAGCCTTTAGTTTTACAATTAACAAAAGCAGGACATTCTGCTTCTCTCGCGGTCAGCTATATGTAGTCGATAGCTGCTCAAAAGTAGGAAATTATAAAAAAAAGTTATATACCTATACCTATATACCCCTGACAATAAAATGAAAAATGTTGTTTATAAACAAGTATTATGATAATGAGAAAATGTTTTTAATTACTTTTTTTACTTTTAAGTCATATTTGGCTTTTTTTATTTCAACTACCACGTAATAATATCAACTCCCGTTGTGGCACGAGTCATGTACAATATTTTTCCTACGACCAAAAAATATTTATATACCAAAATCTAAGGTTTTATTATATCCATAATTTAAACACAGACAAGATAATCTGACGAAAGCTTAGACGTAAATCAATGTCAATGCCATAAAATCCAAATAAAGAAATTACCTTTAATTGTATGTAAAAGCATGTAAGTATTTAGTATTTTAATTTTAGTTTCTTACAAAAGTGTATGCACTGTAATTTCTTTAATGTAATTTTTTAAATTACGTAAAAACACTCTAATTACTAAACTTTGCCTACGGTCCGAAATGGATTAAATTAAAATTTCGAACTCTGAGCTAATGGCGGTTTCATTATTAGTATTACTACCAGACTATTTCCCAGCGAAACATGAGTTATTTTGATGGTCTCGGCTGACGTTTAACAGACTGAGATCCTACTTTTGGGCGTCTGAAGCTTGAGACACTTCCGACCAGACAATGGGTTGCCCATTATTGACCAAGGCATTTGCTATAAGCTGAATGTCTGCAAACTAAACTGATAAACCCTTAAACATAAAATTAAAATGAGAAAACTCTTGAAAAGAAGATAATGTGTATTAGCACTGGTAAGTCAACAACTCTTTTGGTTTGTTAAAAATATACTGTAAATATATTTTTAACGGAAATTAAACATTTGTAAGTTATGTCAAAAATATTCTGTTAATAAATTGTTTGGTGTAATCTTTATACCAGAAAAAAACCTATTAATTTACTGCACAAGCTTATTTATGAATATTTTTTTAAGTTAGGAAATTAAAAAGTTGTAGACACTTAAAAATGTGGACAAATTAGATTAGACGCACTATACATATACATACAGTGCGTCTACGTAAGTTGGCATTATATGGAAAACTTTTTTCTTATTAGGTAATTAAAAAAGGTGGGCTTTCTTATTAAAGTTCTTCATAGTTCAAAACCTGAAAGGCAATAAACATTAGATAACAAATTGTATCAATGGTCTACGAAGTTTGACAACTATTTATGTACTATTTACTCAAGAGTAATGTACCGCTATTTATAATAATATCGAAAATCGTTTTAAAGAAAAAATGTTTAGGAATAAAATAACTTCTTAAATAATACGCAAACTCTATTTACATTAACAATATTTTTTCTGCAATAATGTAAAATTTTAACTTTGTAACATTAGTGCAATACATGTATGTATAATTATAAATTTTGATAGAAAAATTTAAGATATGCTTTTATATCTAAGTGATTTAAAAATATAATACTTTTATTGCACTAATGGACAATCCTAATTTTTTTTTATAAATAAACAAATTTTGAATATTTAAGAGGTATTTTTGATCTTAAAGATTGTCTCTTATAAACATATTTGACAATAATTAATATAAGTACTTTTACACTTAAGCACATATTTTTTGTTACACCTCGTAGATGACTCAAAACAATTTAATATCTGATGGCTGTGTTTTAGGTTGTAAACTAATGGATACCTCCTCTTTTTTTTTTTTTTTTTATCTTTGACAAACCACGAAGGCTAAAAGCCTAAAAAAAAAACCACATTAAGTTCATAATATAATACTTATAGAAAATGAGACACTGTATGTAATGAAATTAACGTACTCATGCATTTTTACACATTTTTAGTAATCCGACAATCTTACTAATTTGAACACATCTTTGCATTTAATTGTCCCAATTAAAAAGGCTAGTCTATAATACTAAATGTAAACATTATAAAATTTGGAAGGCAGGTAAACGACTAAAAAAACAGTTGTAATAGTCTAATAAATACCGTTTTATTTGTTTTGCCGCCGCCAGACATTGGCCCAACCTAGGACAAACTTTCGCTAAGAACCATTATGTGGACGGGAAGTTCGTCTGCATTCGCCTTGATTGGCCCAACTTTGAACACACTCATTTCCATACAAAAATACGTCGCTTTTGGCTTTATTTAGCTGAGAATCGTATCTTAATCAGGGCATAGTTTCAAGTAAAAGTGTATATAGGGCCCTAAAAATTCCAAATTTTCCGAGCCAAGCCTTATTTTTAACCTGTACATCGAATTTTTTTAGATATTACGAAAAAAACACTCAAGTTTTAAATCAACTAACAGTTCATAAATTATTTACAAATAGTTTGCCAAATGTTTTGACTAAATAATTCGGCCACAAGTTCGCTGAATGTGTGGCGGCAGAATAAAATTTTGATTAAGCATTATCATTTTGTCAAATGCTATTTTTGACATAAAGCAAATATTTTGCAGCATTTTGAGGTGATTAAATTATGAAACTTTTTAAAGCTCTATAGATAGATTCTTCTTGATAACATCTTTTAAATTCATAAAAGATGGTATTACAGGCTTTTTAATAATTATTAGGTTTAGCCCATGCTTATTAAAAATTGTACAACAAAAATATATCAAAGCAGAAGTTTTGCAATATTAAAGTTGCATCACAGGTAAATAAATTTGCAACCATTGATGCATGAACGATTTTATAGTCTATAAGTAAGTATTATATTGGTTATTAAATATCAACGAGATATGATATTTAGAATAACCTAATTTATCTTGTTTTTTGACTATGCAGAAAGGCTCAAAGCTTACGTACCCACGTACAATGGGTGGGAGGTGTTTAATTATCAAGAGATCTGGTTTTACAAGTTTGCGACTTCAGCTTAGGATCAGTTGAACTCAAATGACTCAACCGGTCCATTTATAATATATTGCTGTCAAGTAAATGCCAAAACTGGCAGCAACATATTTTTAATTGGCCAGTTCAACCAACAGTTGAGTTCAACTGAACCTAAAGTGATCTCGCAATAAAATTGTAAAACTGGGCTATAATCATTCAAACAAAAGGAAGCATTTCTCAAAATAGAAAAACAGTCAAGACACTTTAGTGAGAAATGTGGTATTGTTTTTAAAAGCTCTTTTTAAAGATAGTTTTTAGTTCTAATTGTGGTGATAATATACAGAGTAAGTTAAAAATCCTAAAAAAAAAAAAATACCTTTAACATTATAATATCATTTTTAAAGAGAAATTTGAAAGGGCTTTTAGAAAATACCACATTAAAGTACATAATATAACTTTCATACTATTGAAATATAGCAATCCAAATCAGGTAAATTTGAAAGTACCGCCACTTTGTAGAAATTAAAAACTTTTTATTCTAGGGTTATAAAGCACTTGTCAGGAGTTTCAAAATGACCTTCCTTTCCAATTTTTCTTCTGCACTTTGACTTTTAGAGCTATCATTGACAGTTGTTGGTGTGACAAATTTTAGGACCATCCTGTATAATAAAAACATGCAATCTATTTTTGACATATAAAAATCCACTTTTACCAACAGATGTTGACAAAACGAAAATATAAGTGCTGCAATAAAGATTATCCAAAATTATAGCTTTCCTAAAAATGCTAATTAATTTTTCCAGGTAAGCGTACTTACTGATAAATATACCTGTATGTGGTATTAAAGGGGTAAACAAACGCCAATATGAAATTTAAGGAAAAAAATGTATTGCATTTTGCAATCAATAAATTAGAAAAAAAATTGTGCTATTAAAAAAAAACAATACATTTTATAACTTAAATTTTCATACAAATTAATTAATTAGTTACTTTTAAAGGCTTTTAATTAAGCATTTTCCAAAACATATTTTTTTTATAATCTTTCAAAATAATATTTTCGCGATTTATATGCACTCTGTATACCATGGGGCAGTTTTTATTATAGCTTTTAGCATTTCAGATAAGGCAGAAAATTTTATGAAGATTAACTTTTTTCAAAATATTAAAAATATATTTTTTTACAGGATACCAATTGGATTAGTAAAAATACTGCAATTCTTAAATTTTTAACGCTGCTTAAGCTACATTTACCAAATTTGTTATCTAAGGTATTTGAAACATGTAAAATTAAATAGTTAAATCGGCACTGTTACTAGATTTCCCAGTTTTGCGTTACATTTACTTTGTTCGTTCTTTTATCCCTAGAGTTTCTAGATTGTGGAACCTGCTGCCCGCGGAGGTCTTTCCTTCCCCCAAATCTTCAAAGTATTTAAGTCCCGTGTCAACAAACTCCCTCTTACCTCGCTTAAGACACCCACGGTACGTTAGTATTTAGGCTTTTTAGCCTTCGTGGTTTGTCCAAAGATAAAAAAAAAAAAAAAAAAAAAAAAAAAAACATGTATTTTTTAAATTAAATGAAATGCTTCATATATATTCCTTGCATTAGATTTGGCGGCACAAATTTAGTAAGTTTCTTAATTTTTACAATTTTGCCTCTATTAGTTGTGCAATATTGTACTCTACACTTTCAGCAAAACGTACGCTAGGGTCTAAATATCTTCAAACCGGTCAAGCTGTGTTTACAAAATTTGGTGTTTGGGGGTTTTACACATGTCTATTTGATCAGTGATATCAGCATGGTTGCCAAATTTTAATTAAAATGCGGTATCATATCTCGGTAACCGGTAAAGATTGAATTTTGAAAATTTGTAAAAATTATTACTAAAGCTAGCACCCCTTCTTTAATTAAAATTAAATTAAATATGACAAAAATGGCGATATTACTGTTCAATTCAACTTGCCCAGATTCCTTCAAATACCAAAATTTGTAAATGCTGTTTAAGCCTTTTTTAGAGATACTTTAGCGCATCTGAATTTCTTACCTAAAATGTGATTGGTTGTCATAATGTCATATAATAGCAATAAAAGGAAACATATTTTAAAAAATTCGTGGATCTATTAAAGGAAAAATGGGCTGTTTTATTTCAAAAAACGAAAAGATAAGTGTAGCACAATACGTAATACAAATACCAAAGGTAAATCTTTAACTTTAGCGGTTTTAAAAATATTTAGGAGCTGCAGTACTTTTTACTAACTCAGTATAGATTTTTGTTGCCCTTATCACGACCGAGTATCTCAATGCCTTGAATCCTAACTCTTTAGTTAATGCTGATACTTAAGAATTTTTATACATAAATAAACACTCTTTCCGCGGTCTCCGGGTAGTGCGGTTCACGTTTACGTAGAAGTCTAACTAGATTTTCCAAATAGGCGGCTAAAGGAGTCGTACGGGCCGCTGCTGTACCCTTGGGGATCGAGAAAAGATTCACGCTAAATTAAGACTTCTTTTTTCTGGAGCTAAGCGCTGTAAGTGAAGATTCTTCAAAGCCTGAGGTTTTTTACGTTTCGGTGTTGAACACATGGTGTCTTTGTATGGTCGAGGAGGTGCGCATTCCTTGCGGAAAACGTCAGTGGTAAAAGTGACGGTTATGCGCGATACCCGTAGCAACCATGGCTTGACAGCCACCAATTTATACATGTTCAGAAATTCATCGCTTGTGTTAATTGTTTGAAGTGTTTCTATTCATATGCTTGAAAAGTCTGGAAGTTTCGCGCTCGAGTTATCCAGATTTTTCCACGGACAAAGCTGGAAAGCTTATGAGCAATAGCTCATATGACCGGAACAGGAGAACTGGCGAATTGACTTAGTATCAGAGCTATAAAACAAAGAGACATATAGATATAGATAGATACATAAAGATGCAATTATTATGTTAAATAATTCTGTAAGCAAAAAGAATTGCAATAACCATAAAAGTGTATCAGTTACTCCATAGTCCAGGTTTCGTTGGTTGAACTTTAAAGAGAAAGGCAGGGTTTACAGTATAAAATAAAGTCACTTTTACTTTTACTAATAATCAGATTTTTTTCTTTTGTTTCTAAAAGGTTATTTTGTCTTCTGTAATATTGTTACTTTCTTTCTGCACAAATGTGTTTGGATAACAGATTAACAAGAGATAGATAATTATAAACGTAATAAATATTTATGATCTGTTTAAAGCATTCTGCCATGTTTTTTTTTAATGAAATAATAATTTAAGCTGTTGGTATACTTTAAAAAATAAAAGTAAAACAATTTTAAAAATCATAGTTCTACAAAAAGTAAACTTTATTTATTTTCTTACACATAAAAAAAAAATTGGAAGACCCATAAAGGATGTTGTTTTATAAGAATAAAGCACATGTTCTTAATTTTTAAGATGGCGAGCGTAAATAATTTATTTTTAATTTCGTATATGGTGTCCTTCTTAAATATTGAACACAAAACTCTTTAGGTAAGTTTCTGTTTAAAATACCAATTTATTTAAATTACCTGGGATAGATCACCTCCTGTGAAGGAAAAATAAGTAATGTTTTGGATATTTCCTTAAACATCTTTGAAAAAATTACACAAATTTGCATTTTTCGTTTCCAAATAGCTTGATGAAGTCTTCGTTAAATAACTCTATACAGATATTTTTTTAGGAGTAGAGTTTTTGGACACCCTGTATAAATAACATATTTTATTATACACTGAGGATAGTAAACGTGCTTTCCCCTTTATCTTTTGAATGAGACAAGCATTTGAAATTTAGCTCCAATTTGTACATAGGTACAGTGCGGGTTTTAAAAGTTTTCTCCCCATAAATTTTAAATAGAACAAAATATTGAAATCGAATAATATTAAAGTAAAAGAATAATACTTTAGCTACTTTTTGGAATACAAATATTGTCTTTCGTCACGTGGCTTACTGTCAAGGGGGCACTAGCAACGTTTTTTTTTCAAATGGAAAGGGAGATCATGTAGCACCTTGTTTTTAAGGTCCTTTAATTATCTTTTTAACGCCACTTTGTTTTTAAAATTGACCTAGCCGTTTCTGACTTACAAACCAATACCATTAAAACCGCATTGTTTCTGCACTATTTAAGTCAAATTTTAAACGGTTTTGAGTCTGCAAACAGCTGGACCAATTTTCAAAAACAAAGTAGCGTTGAGTAGAAAATTAAACGACCTTCAAAACAAGTTGCTTTATGGGCCCCCTGTCCATTAAAAAAATATATATTTTCTCTTTTTGTTACTAGGTCACGCGACAGACATTATTTTTATGCCAAAAAGTAGTTTAAGGGATACCCTTTTACTTCAAAATTTACTTGACCTCGATATTTTGTCCCATTTAAAAGATTAAGAGTGCGGGAAAGACTTTTAAACCCTCATTTAAATAAAATTCTAAATAATAAAAATTATTATTTTTACCCTCTGAAAGCGTTTCTGATTTTTTTAATAATGTAGACTAATAAAAGTAATTTAAAAGAAATGATCAAAATCGGAGATGTTATTGAGGCCTTTCTACGATTGCCTGTTTTACAGCTTCATTGACCACAAATACCTTATTTAATAACTTTTTAACTATCGAAAAACATCCACCTAATAAAATAATATATTTTGATGGCTACATTTGTTTTGTTTTTTTTTTTACTTGCTATAGACGTAAAAAATATTTATTTTGAAACCATGATCAAAGCATGCAATAGTGTGGTTTGTCTTTGTAGCTTTTAAAATAAGATAATTTTGCAATAAAACTTTATAAAAACTTTTTGACATTTGATAGAACGAAGTTTTTATTGTTCCACAACAACGGGAAAAATAAAAGTAAAATTTTTAAAGCGGTCATGAAAATGGCTTTTTCTTTTGTACTGATATTTTCTTTCCTCAAAACAGATATTTATGTAATGCAAAGTAGAAAAGATTTCTCCATGAAATACAATATTTATCTGTTGTGTGGTAGGTACACGACAAAAATAAGAAATCACATATTTTATTTACTGGGGTTTTAAAAACACTCAAAGGATAAGTAATCCTACTTCAAAGTTGTGTTGTAACTATAGAACATTACCACAAAAATGCCATTCCTTTGCGTCACAATGTAAAAGCAAGTTTAATAGGATCCTAATCCATTTTCTAAAAGAAAACTTTTAAACTTTAAGTTCTCGAAAATTGTGTTGCTTCTTTAACACTTTTATACGATGGTATTTTTAGATTTTATACCCGATGTTTCGTGTTTTCAAGAAACCATCATCAACTTTATTTTTAATATTGTTCCGAAAAAATACACCCTGTATCTAATCCCATTTTTTATTACAAATTCAATGGATGTATCACATGTCATATTTTAATTTTTAGTTAATAAAAAAATTGCATTTTTATTTTTTTTTAAAGTTATTTTTAAGTAGGCCTTGCAAAACAAATGCTTGAAAGTTAATACCTGTTACCGTATCTGTAACATAATTTAATATCATTATAAAATAGTATTTGTCGTTATTACCCTGTTTGTCGAGTTGTTGTTTTTAGAGCAATTGTTCTTATTGTTACTGTTGTCTTTATTATTGTTTATTGGTGAATAGTTAATATCTATTGTGTTATTATCGTCGAATATGCCGGGTGGCAATTATAGCCATGAAGAAAAGTTTAACATGCTAACGTGTTACATTTTGTGCCATCAAAAATACTGTAAATACAGCGGAAATGTATCTTTATACATATCCAGAAAGAAAACAGCCATGTAATTCCATTTTCTTACTGCTGGCCTGAAATTTAAAAAGCCAGTTTTATCTCTGGAAAAAGGAACCATTAGAAGAAACCCCAAATAATGTTTTACAAGCAGTTGTTGAGAACCCTGAGATATCAACTTGGCAAATTAAACAAAATGTAGGAGTAGCCAAATCCACAGCTCAATTTTTTTTGCGTAAAAATAGATATCACCCCTATAAATTTAAGATTTGCCAAGGACTTAAACCGGGAGATTTCGAACGCGCCGATATTTTTGCGAGTGGTATACACGCGCGTAAAGAAAATTAAATTTCTCTTAAAAAAAATATGGTCCGACGAAAGTATGGTCACTAATCATGGTATCTTCAACCGTCGCAATACGCATTACTAGGCTCAACAAAATCCGCGTGTTAAGAAAATATCGAAACATCAAGAACGTTTTGGGTTTAGAATGTGGTGTGGAATTTAAGGAACTAAAATACCAGGTCCATGTATTTACCATAATTCATTAACTGCAGAAATGATACCTTCATTTATTTTTGCAGCACAAAATGTAGCATGTTAGCATGTCAAACTTATCTTCATGGCTATAATGGCCATCCTGCATATTCGACCGTAATAATACAATAAAGATTTTAGCTATTCACCAATAAACAATAATAGAGACAACAGTAACAATAAGAACAATTGCTCTAAAAACAACAAATCGACAAACAGGGTAATAACGACAAATACTATTTTATAATGATATTAAATTATGTTACAAATACGGTAACAGGTATTAACGTCCAAGCATTTGTTTGCAAGGCCTACTTAAAAATAATTATAAAAAATAGAAAAAATGCAATTTTTCTTTTAACTAAAAATTAAAATATGACATGTGATACATCGTTGAATTTGTAATAAAAAATGGGATCAGATACAGGGTGTACTTTTTTTTCGAGCCATATAAAAAATAAAGTTGATGATGGTTTCTTGAAAACGAAACGTCGGGTATAAAATCTAAAAATACCATCATGTAGTAGCTAAAAAGTACCAATGAAAAAGTGCTATTAGTTTTTTATCTCTCTTCAAATAAAGTCAGAAAAAATAAAATCGATATAGTCAAATTTTGGTTTTGCCAAATATCTCAGCAGGCCATGAAAATTTTTCAAGTTTTTAAACGGCATGTAAATAAGCTGTAAAAACACAACTTTTTCCTGTTTTAACCTAAGCTGTATCTCCAATAGTTACTGAGATTCCCATGCTTAGGATCCTCTATCTTGTACACACTGTATATTTATACCAAATTTCTGCGGGGGAAAGAAAAGAAATGTCCTCTCCGGGTCAACCCCTGAATTCAACGCTGTCGCTAACAATCTCTTTACATTATTTTTAGTACATCCCATTTAAAAACCTATTTTATATTATTACCTTATTTAAATGAAGTGGTAATTTTTGTTCCTAAATATTTGTTTGGTAAATGTGTTATTTCTTATTATTAATTATAAGCCATACTAATTGATTGCATTATCTTAGCACTTGTTATAAAGTAGAGGTAAAAATAAATATTTTTATCTTTTTAAATTTATATTACAACTTGTTTGTCGAACGATAAACTGTCTATATTTGAAAGTACTGATAAACAGGTTACCGTAGTTAATAGGGTCAGTTATTCAAATTAAAGTCATTTTTCGTGTTAACCATTTATTCGTTTTGAACCGTAATAATACAGAAAAAAAACGCGTTAAAGTTGAAATCCCACACGTAACAATGCAGCGTGTCTTCGAAAGTTCTTACGAAATAGAAAAAAACTTTTTAATTATTAACTTAACGAAAAAAAGTGCCTCTTCATAAAAAGTCTTACTTGATGAGAAAAATACATTTACCGGGTAAGAAATAATCGTATGTTGGATGTACAGGGTTTCATTTATATGTTGCCACTCAATTTTAACTATAACCAAGGAGGATAGGAAAAAACGTCCTGTATAAAAGTTTTATACTTTTCATCTATTATCTCTGGAGCATAAAAAAAGAAATAAATGAACATCAAAACTCAAGAAAAATAAAGAGGTACTTTTTTTAAATAAAAACCCTGTACAGGGTGGCTTAAAAAAACAGACTTGTTTCCTAATTAATACAGGGTTACTGGTAATTCCAATACATTCCTTTGGAGATGTGATAGGGAAGGAAATAAGGAGTACATTTAATCTACATATGCACAAATTGAAACTTTTTGTCAATACAAATACATAAAAAACTTTAAAATTTTTTGTTGCATTGTGTTAAAGATTATGATCACCTTAAACTCGTGATCCCTTAACACTATTTAAAAATTTAATTAAATTAAACGAAAAACGGGTAAATTGAATAAATCGAAATTTTTGGGTGTTTGTAGACATATATACTGGTTTTCTCGATATTTTCAATTTAGTGCCTAATTATCTCAAAAGCCACAAAAACCTTTTTTATTTTTTAAATTAACGTAAAACATAACACCAATATAAAAAATAAAACCATACCTGATTTTTTTTAAAGAATTAATTTAGAATTCCAAAATCCTCCTTAATTTTCTTGTGCGATAAGCGGTTTCTGAAATATTGATGGTTAAGGGTAAAATTACCTTTTTCATTCCAAGTTCGATATCTAAGTAAGAAGTGGTCGTATCAAACTTAAAAACATATTAAAGCTAAATAAACAAGTAATCCAACTCATAAAAAAAAAACTTTTTAGGTATTCATTAGGATTGTACACGTTTTATAAAAAATCCACGTTTTCCACTGTGAGACCTAACGGTATAAGCAAATATTCGTAAAGGCCCGTTTGCGGTGAACTCCTTGATACAATAATTATATTACGACAGATCAGAATCGGTAATAGTTGGTAAATATATGTATTCAGAGGTGTAGCTACTATGGGGCTAGGTTGGGCAGTGCCCTGGGCCTCAAGCTAAAAGGGGGCTTAAGTTAAAAGGGGTCCCAGGCCTTAGTTCTGAAATCAGTGAAAGTGAAAACAAATGCGGTGAAGAATGAAGGTGAAGACCTATATTTTGCTCTTAAATTTTTTTCGGATGTAAGTATATAAAAATGTTTAAATAAAGTTGTTTTTATTATATAAGGACCTTTTTTTCCTGCACCTCGACGTTTGCAACTTTTTGGGGCCATACTTTAGTTTTCTGCCCCAGGCCCCTGCTTCGGCTTGTCACGTTCAAAGGCCGCAAATAATTTTAATTAATGTTTTTTTTAAGATCAAATATCAAACTTTACGTGTTTTTATATTTCTAAAAACAATAAAAAAACGAATATCGAACTATAGGCGATTCGAATTAAGGAGCACTAGTGTTGCAATTCGGTCAATCAGCTAAAAATAGGTATCTAGATCAAAAATGTTGAAAATGTTTACCATATTTACAGAAATATACGATTTTGAGTTTGTCTCACTGAAGCAAAAACACTTATGAAAGCAAACCTAAATTTCAGATTAAAATTTTAGGCATCCTAGTCTAAAAACCTAAATGAAACAAAGAGTAGTTACCAGCTAACGTTTTGGCGTAAGTTTATCTAAAGCTACAAAAAGTTCGTAAAAACTGATACACTGGATATAAACCCTATTTAAATAGGTATTTATTATTTTTGTTACATAATTGCTAATTAAAAATTATAAAATCAAATTTTTAAAAGAAAAAGATCCTGCAATGCTTCTTTCATGGGCTAAAAGTGAACTTTATTGTTTTTCTTTTAAACTAAACAAGATACAAAAAAGATTAAAAGACATAAACGCAGTGTTTTTATTTGCCTAATCTAGAAGAAGCACAAAATTTTACACACATTTATACAGTCAGTGGCGTACCGTTTTTTGTTGAAAATATTCCTTCAGTTGCTCCTCGAGAGGCCACTGGACTTATTAAATGTAATTAGATTAGTTATAAATTACCCCTTAATGTTATTAATAATCTACTTTTTAAAACTCCTATGTAAGTATATTGGTAATGAAAATAAGTGTAAACAACATTGTTTTTTCTAGATATTTCTATGTAAGTATAAATTAGTTTTTTATTGTGTTTGTGTCAACTTATCGTTTGGTTTTTGTATAATATGGATAAAAAATCTAAAAAAAGATTTTGAGCACACGAGCCTAATTCCGGTGTTACAGCTTATCATTACTATTATTATATATTTTAATGTGCTGATACACAAGGTAAATATCAATCTTTGTTTGGGTAAATAAGATTATAAAAGTCAGGAATAAAGCTTGCATGGACTTTTTTGACATATGCCCTATTTAGGAATTGAATTGCAATTGTTTCTAGAGCTGATAGCTTCCGCAGTCATAGCCAACTCGGCCAATAAATTAATTTTAGACAATTTTAGACACACAAATTAAAAATTTCCGTAAAGTATTACACATCATGTCACAGGAAAAAGACTTTCTTAAAAAATGTGCAAACAACAAAATGGCCGCGGTGAAAAAACAAAAGTTGTATGATGGTATCTCAAAACCAAAAGATTGAAAATTCAAATCTAAAATACAGACATGCATTGCTCTTAAAAGGTTGTTCTCATATTGTTTTTAAAAATTTTAAAACGGCATTAGATTACTGGTCAAAAGACCCAAAACTATTTTAATTTTACCATTGTTCTATCTCTTGTAGTTTCCAGTATCCCAAAACATTTTCCACCAATCTCGGACACACTGTTTAGACAATTAGTTAATTTTTAAAGAGTAATTCTGAACGAAAAATTAATTAATTTATTTAGGTAATATTAAGAAAGTTAAAATATTCGTTTCTGGAAGATTACAGACAAAAAATGTAAGTCATATACCGGATGATGCATCGCCGGGAGGGACATAGGAAAGCCCATGTAATTTTTAATGGGTCATTTATTGGCTCCCTATTAAAGTTTATTGAAGAATAGACAAATCTACGTCCATGGTAAAAACTTTAGATTTTTCGGTTAGCCCGTTTGCTAGTTAGATTCTAATATATTTTTAAAAATATTACATTAATATCGCCTCATATTTATGAACAACAATAAAAATACCAGTTAGCGTGACATAACGTTGTCATTTTTGAAATTCAGTGCTTTATTATTATCAAAAAATCGTACAGTGAAAAGATTAAAGTTGTATTTATACAAACGAATTAAGTTAAGTTAAACAAAACTAGAGTAACAAATTTCAAGAACTTATGACATTTATAAAATTTATATGCTTCAATAAATTATTAATATTATTACAATAATTAATATGTTGGAAATAAACTTAAGATTTATGAAAATTTTCAAATATTCCTCCATTGACTGCTGGACAATAAACCAGACGTTCATTAAATTGTCTCTCTTACATTGGCTAACTAGTAAATTGAAATTTTATTGCATTCTGCAAAAATAGCATTTTTAAACTCATCTAGATTAGAGTAATTTTTATCCTTGTATATCATGCTTTTAAATGGCCCCAGAGAGAAGAAGTCATTTGGCAGTGCAATCTCAGGAGACCCTGGCTGGTCAATGTATGGTGTGATGTCGGCCAATAACATTTCCATTAAAAGCATTGTGTAAATATTCCCAAACAGCCGGGGTATTATGTGGTTTTCTTCCACGTGCAATAAAATTTCCAAGTCTCTATCATCTCTTACATTTTCTTCTCTATTTGATACTCCCTAGCTTCACATCTGCAGTTAATTTATCACTGTGCCTTTGGTCTCAAATTTCTTGATAGTCCTATCGACTGTTGATTTTCGGTATCGTCTATTCGGATATAGCAGCGAACATGTCTGACACCTTTTGGTAAATATTTCCTTGATAGTACCATTTAATCATCAATACTTTTTCTTCAGCTAGTATAACTCATGGTTAATCTTTTCCTCTACGATTTTTTGATAATAATAAATAAGCACTAAATTTCAAAAATGACAACGTTACTGCTCATGCTAACTTGGTATTTTTATTGTTGTTCATAAATATGAGGCGATAATAATGTAACAATTTTTAAAAATATATTAGCATCTAACTAAGCAAACGGGTTAACCGAAAATCTAAAGTTTTTACTATGGACGTAGATTTGCAATGTCTTCAATAAACTCCAATAGAATTTTTCTCTAAAATAATTAGAGGAGCCAATAATTGACCCCATTAAAAATTACATGGGATTTCCTATGTCCCGCCCGGCAATGCATTACCCGGTACATGGGTTTCTTAAAAACTCACACCTTCTTAAGTAATGTAAAACTTAAACAGAAAATACCAAAAAAAAATAAGTCTATAATATTATCAATACCCCAGCAGCCATATAAAAAGAAAGGGTTTTCACATAACACAACCCAAAACCAAATACTTCTAATAAATTTTTTTGTTGAATTATATAAAAATTATGATTATGTAATACTAGTAAATTAAACTGATGTATCATACTGCAGGTTATAAAGTTACAAGTGGCACTTCTTTCAAAATAATTTAAAATCTTACAAAATAAATATTTATCACAATTATGGCCCAAGTTACAATCTAAGTTTAAGTTTTGGCAATTCTGTGAAATAATAGACCAAAATACCAATATTAAGAGGTATTTAAGTAATTTTAAATGTTCTACAGAGAAAGGCAATGTAAAATATAACTGCAATAATTGTCGCGAGAGTTTTTTCGCTTGAATACTACTTACATAAGGTAGGCAAGAGAAGTTTTACATTAAAGAGTACCAAAAATAAATTCCGAAATATTTAATTTCTATAAACTTCATCCGTAGAAACAATATTAAAATAAAATTTTGTATAAATATGGTCCTATAAGCAAATTGTTGGCCCAGACAGTAGCGGTGCAGGATCTAAACTTAATGTAAAACAGGGAAGCTCTCCGGATGGTCCACGAAAAACAGTTTTTCATTTGTAGAGTTTTATTTTCTCTGGAACATTAAACAAAAACAAAAACGGAGAGAAATAAGAAAAATATAAGATCTGTTTCAATAATAAAACTGCTGAAATCAAAATCTTTCTTGACTCTTGGTATTTTTTACTATTTTTAATTAGTTTTCTTTTAAAAAGCATTTTTCAGTGCAAATTAGCACTTTAACTGGTATTTTTTTAAATGAAAAATGTCAACGTTAAGCATTGTAATGTAAAATATAGTAAAGACAGGCGATGCTTTACGTCTCTTTACGAGTAATTGGAGTTGAGTAGAATATGTTTACATGCTGAGAATTTTCTAATCTATATAGATTATAAAAAACCTTGTTGCTTGTCAATGCCGCAACCGAACTAAAAATTAAAAAATAATTTTTCATTAAAAAAATATTTTCACTTCATAGTAAAAAGCGTGGGGTGCTTAATATATTAAATGTTATAATTATTATATTTGCCAATATCTATGATGGAAAAGTTATGAAAAAATAGTAAAATGCACCCCACGCTTTTTACTATGAAGTGAAAATATTTTTTTAATGAAAAATTATTTTTAATTTTTAGTTCGGTTGCATATAAAAGCGTGTTTTTTAGTTTTTTAAACTATTAATTATTTTTCATTTTTTAGTTCGTTATATTGCACAAAATTCTTAATATAACAGTAAATTAGAACATACTAATTAATTAAGCAGCAAAAAGAAAATAACCAGCCCCTATGAAATGACAATGGTAGCAAATTTTAAAATTTGCAAAAGATTGCAACTCACTAAAAAATTTCTTCTTCATTAAGTAGCAAAGTTTCAAATTTTGCCAACAGATGGCACTCCAGGAAATGTTTGGACCGTTGTCAACACTTTGCAATCCACTAAAAAATTTCTTCCTCATTTAATAGCAAAGTTTGAAATTTTTCCAACAGATGGCATCCTAGGTGTTGTTTTTATAATATAATGAATTTTTTTTTCCTGGCGATTAAAAAAAGATAAAGGGATACTGTTTGCAGATTATTGCATTGTCATGGGTCCTTAATACGTGTGCAAAGTTTCAAAGAAATCGAATAGCTGGAAGTTGGTTAAAATTAGGCTCAAAGATTCCGTTACATAGGCAGCCAGATGGATAGATTGATAGATAGATAGATAGTTACAACCCAAGTTAATAAAAGGTTAAACCGTATGAGAATTGGCAAGAAAAGAAGTCTTTCAGTAAGTAAAAAAATAATTAGTAAGACAAACAGCCCTCGTTAAATGAAATCAAGAATGCTGAGGGTTGTGAAGGACGCCATTCTCCAGACATGAGAGTCCCAGAAAGGGTCGAATTTGGGATACATACAAAGTCTATAAATTAGAAGGGGAAAATACTTTTGACTTGAACGAGAAATTCAAGCTTTTTAAGCTATTGTGACTATAGATACTTACAATTTGTTAATGCCAGTTATGGTTATTCTCAAAATGTGATGCCCACAGGTCACAGCAGCAAAGGCAAAAAGTCTAATCGCAAAAATACTGTTTTGAGAATGTCATTTTGTGATTTATCCGTTTTGATAATAGACTGATTTATCATTGTCCTCAATTCTAACCCGCCTCCCTAGAAACTCAGTTTAAATATCAAAAATGTAAAACTCCTCTTTCTACATTAAATCAATGTAAAAACATAAAATGACCAGATTTGCTATTAGACTATTTTGCCTTTGCACGGTAGAAGGTCAAATGTGCCCACATGTCCAACTTGGACACTCATAAGAAAAGGGTGAGTGTTTGATGATTTTTTCTGCGACAAGAAACATGATGGTGTTTTGAATGCATTAAATTGAACGAGATTTTTGCGCCCTAATCCAATATCAAATTGAGTTTGGGAAAAGAGAGATATCTGGGCATCGTCTTGAGTTTGCTTTCCAAATCGGCTTGTGCGCTGTTCCGAGATTTCGTAAATTATCCTAAATAGTTTTTAAGGGTTATTACTGTGTTAAAAATCACAATGGCTAGACATTAACTAAGGGGGAGGTAAACAATTTTTGGTTAAAGTTAATCATTCAGATCATCTCAAGCTGACGTCAAAGTAAAGTTATCCTTTAAAATGTTGTTTTAAATTTAGGACCTTATACTTAGAATGTCTCTAAGCATGTTCGATTGGGAATAATTCAGGAAATCTTGAAGGCCAAGTCACGTTTTTATCAAAATAAAACCTTACAAATACCAATTAATAAACATTTTATTTTGATTATTTGTACCATAAATATATCGGTTTGTTCCAAAACATAATTATTTTCAGAGGCAGCCCTTACCTTAAATTTTGGCTAAGGTAATGCGGTAGACTATGAAAGAGAGTTATCATTTAAAATTATATTATAAGGTAACAACCACGTAACTAGCTAATCCCAATATTTTAAACAAAATTTATTAAAAATAGAAACCACATGAGTACTAGTTTATTTAAAAACAGGAAGTACCTTATTTACCTAAATATTTATTTACAGGTTGAAATTTTACCTGGAAATTAATTTGTGTTTTTACCATAACATTCTATAAGGTTGAAACAAAATAGCTAAATAAATAAATAAATATATATATATATATATATATATATATAGTATATATATATATATATATATATATATATATAGATAGAAGTATATATATATATATATATATATATATATATATATACGGGTTCAGTTAAACGACATAACTATATAGGCAAGGTGAGGAAAAGAGACAATCTAACTAAATAGCAGCATAAACATACATGACTAATAGTGCTTGTTTTGTTATTTTATTGTGTGACCGATATACCAAAACGCATTGCTTATATTGTATTTAAAATATGTTAAATTTTATTTTTAAAGTGTTCCGTGTGCAGATATTGGATAAAAGGCTGGGCCAAAAATCTACTTTTTTTAAAATAATAATAATAATATTGTTCAAGTTGGTAAAAAACACCGTAAAGGTTTAAGCCCCCTATTAGGTCTACTTTTGCGACCAACAGTTTTTGACAATATTTTTTTAATGAAAACTCGCAAATTGTTGATTTAAAAATTTTAATGACACGCACATTGTTGAAAATTAAGTTTTCTACAAAAAGCTTTCTTTGCAAATTGTCGTCAAATAAGCCATTTTCATCGAACTTTAAACATTGAACTAATTTTTCAAATTTGTTCCTTTAGTATGGATTTTTGTTACTACTACAAATATCAATATTTAAATAAATTCTAATATACAGGGTGGGCCAAACAGTGAAGTCCAAACTTAAAGGGCTAATTCTACATTAAAAAAATAAAAATCTTTATATATCCTTAACGTCATAGTTTTGGAACTATAGGGTGTTGAATTTTTTTAGAATAACTTATACTCAATTAAGATATTTTTATAAAAATTATGGGACGCTTTCTATGCATTAATAAACATTTTTTTGGTATCAGTAAAGAAATTAATTATTACCAGTGTCGTGCATGAGGGGTTTAAGGTTATAATTTTTTAATAAAAAAATTGTACCCCTAATGCATTTTTCTATAATAAACATTATTTTTAAAATTCTATTCAAGTTTGGAACACATTTATTCTCTTGACTTTTTTATTTGATGCAACGGTTTTCGCGTAAATAAATAAGAACCATTACTGGTACGGTCATTTTGTATGGATAATACCTATATCAAATTTTACAGTAAAAATATACCTTGATAATTTTATTCCTTAATTAGATAGGGATTTAACCATGCCGAGAAAGGGTTTTTATTTATTTACGCGAATACCGTGCAGCAGCAAAAAAGTCATAAGATCAAATTTGTTCCAAACCTAGGAAATTTTAAAAATGATTTTTATTTTATAACACTCTTTTTCATTAAAAATATTATCCTTAAACCCTCCATGGATGACACTGGTTATAAATATTTTTAGAAAATGTGTTTTGGGGCTAAAGGCGTACCTACTTTTAAAAATATTCTCAAACAATATTTTTTTGAATTTTAACACCCTGTAGTTTAAAAACTAAGACGTTTAGGGCAAATTTTTATATAAAAGTTTTTTCATATTTTTTGGTGTAAAATTAGCCCCTTGAGTTTAGACGTCACTCTTTGGTCCAGCCTGTATACTTTTGGAAAAATTAGATGCGCTACAAAAAAGGTCTCTTAACTAACAAAAATCCAAACTTAAGAAACAAAATTAAAAAATGTTTAATGCTCAAAGAGCATTTTTGTGGATATTATGTTAATTTTCTTTAGAAATTTATCTTCGGATTTTTCTTGAATCAACTATTTGCGAGTTTTTCACCAACAAATAAAGATATTTAAAAAAAAAAAACTTTTTGTGGCGAAAATAGACCCTTTAATATCAATAGGGCTTAAACCTACACGATTTTTTTGTTTAAATAATATTAAGCCGATATATTAAAAGTAAATCTATTTTTGGCCCGGTCCAGTGCATGAGATGCCACTCCTTTAAGCTGTAAATCTCTAAATAATTTTAAAAAAGAAAAGGTCAAATGAACTTATGTCTTCTTTGTTTAAATTTTTTAAAAGATACACCCAAGGTGGTAAAGTTTTTAAAGCAATATATTATCATAAAAGTAAAGGTAGAAAAGTGAATCCCTTGCGTTGTTAAAACACTTTCTTCAATGAAATATTTCATCAATTACAATAAAATAGCCATAAGACCATACTTTATATTTTTTCAGAAAACTATACCCAAAAAAAAATAAAGTTATAAAATTTGCTGAAAAATTTTCTTTAAAAAAAGGCAGTCACTTCTAAATATTTCTTTTTAAAATATCCAAATCAAATCCAGCGTAAGCGCCACTGAAACAAACAAAAACAAGTGTCGTTTTTCAAAAATGTGTTTTATCATACAACGGAAAAAAGTGGATCACTTTGATTTTGGTCAAATATTTAATTTGTTTATTTAACACCTTTGTATCAAAATGGTCGTAGCAACGTTTAAAAGGGCGGCAAGGTACAAGCAGCTTTAAAAAATTAAGAGACGAAAACATTTAAAAATTAGTTACAATTTAAAAAGCTATGGGCCGTTGAATTAGGAATAAAAAACAGGGTGACCAGGTTCATGTATTGAGCGGCTAAGTAAAGTATGGAGAAGATAAATTTTATCAATATTTTGACAACCTCTTCTTTCTTTTTTAATTGCTATCGTAGAATCTTATAACATCTTGAGCATCCTAATAGTTTTGCATAATCCGTTTTACGTACATTTTCAAAAACACATGTCTGATAAATATATTTTGCTGTATAGAGTATATTTATGCAAAAGCGCAATTTTAAGTCACAAAAATGGTAATAACTGATAATAAAATGTTAAATTATGCAAAACAAAATAGCGTTAAGCATGCAAAATTTGACATTTTAAAAAGAGTAAAACTGATAATGCAGGTTTATCAATTTTTTATGGTCATGAGAAATATTATTTAAATAAATTTGAACACATTTTTAGTATACCTTTTAAGGTTTACTAGTATTTCAAGGCAAGTTGTCTAGGTGAATATTATTAAAAAAAAATAAAAAATAGTACTGTTAAACTAAAAGCAACTAATTAGATTTATTTTTACAGATATTTACTCGTCAAATTTAAAAACTCAGCTTACTGTCTTCTGTTTTCTTTTGTTTTTCATCTTATTAATACACTGTGAGTTTTAAACATATTACAATAAGACTATAGGTAAATGGTATGAGACAAGGAGAGTTTTCGCATATTTTTAACTTTCGAGTCACTTCCGGTTTAACAAGAAACTGCATTAAATTTTGAATTTTAAAATAGAGCGCACTATATATTTTACATTTTTATAGACTTTTAAGTTTAGTTAGTTAGTTTTTTAAAAGCTCTTTTTCATATTGCATCTAGGTGGCCATGATTGCACGGAAATTAATCTAAGAACTCCAGGTAATAAAAAATTCAAAAGTTTTGGGAACTATACTTTGACCACTATAAAGTAATAATGAATACCTGTAAGTAACTTCGGTTACTGCAGTTATCAATCAATAAAAACATTTTTTATTGTGGTAACTAGAGTTACTGACTTTTACACCAATGAAATACATTTTTTGTTTAGGTGTTGCTCTTAATTTATAGTGTATAGTATGAACTATAGAATTAAACCAAGTTGGCAAATTTAAATTGTCGTGTCCAACTATTGTTTTTTAAAGGACAACCTTTAAGACAAGGTTTTTACAGAAAAGGAGCTTTTGACGAATTTAACGATACCAATTTATTTTCGTTTGGATTAAAAATATAGAAAAAGAATACATAATAAAAGGATCATGACCACCTTAATGCAATATTACAAATGGCTCTCAAACAATCAAGCAGGTGGTTGTAAAAAACCATTATTTAAAAATAAAAGGTTTTACAATGTGGTGCAAGAATGGATCATAACACTAATAAATTTACAATTTAACTCAAAAATAATAAACACTTATTTAAAAGCCTAATTCGATAAAATTTGTCAAACCCTTTTATTTAATTTCTTTTTCGTCCTTTATAAATAAATTTAGGCCATTTTACATTTATATTTACATACATATTCCATTCCTTGTAACTTGTTGATTACGGAATTGTCACCCGACGCCGACTGGCGCCGTATCCTATCTTAAAGACGTCACTTTTAGCCAGTGTCTCTTTACACCTCGCCCACACCCCCATCTTTACCCTATAATTTTAATTACCAACCCTTGTTGTTTGAAAACAACCCCTTAGACTTAATTGAACCATTATTTAGCTGTAGATTTTCCCTAATAATAACAGTGTAAAAATTACAGAGACATTTAGAAATCAGAAGCTGAATTAAAGGACATGCTTTTTTAGAGCTGCAGCTTCTTCGCTTAGTGGTCTTAAAAATTAGGGTCAGTCCCATATCTTTTGTTTTTGTATTACAAAGTTTGCAAGTATCTAAAAACATTTTTTTAAAAACAATTTTTTAGGCCATGGATTAAAAGCAGTATATTATTTTTGGAAACATTTCTGCTTTAAATATCTAAAAAAACACGCTTTTATATGCAACCGAACTAAAAATTAGAAAATAATTTTTCATTACAAAAGAGTTTGTCATTTCAGAGTAAAAGCGTGGGGTGCATTTTACTATTTTTTCATAACTTTTCCCTCATAGATATTTGCAAATAGAATAATTATAACATTTAATATATTAAGCACCCCACGCTTTTATTCTGAAATGACAAACTCTTTGTAATGAAAAATTATTTTCTAATTTTTAGTTCGGTTGCATATAAAAGCGTGTTTTTTTAGTTTTTTTAAACTATTATTTATTTTTCATTTTTTAGTTCGATATATCAATAATTAGTTTTTTAAAATAAATGCTCCAGTTTATTCACTAAAAAATTCCTTCGCCATTTTGTCAAGAGACACATAGTCAATTAAAAACGAAGCAAGTGATGAATCAATTGCCCTTGCGCATTCGCCATAATTAAAAAAAGGAATTTATTTATCCTGGCGGTGCTAATCAGGATAACGGGATACTGTTTTTAAATTATTGCATTGTCATCGGTCCTTGATACTTGTGCAAAGTTTCAAAGAAATTGAATCGCTGGAAGTTGGTAAAAATTAGGCTCAAAGATTCCGTTACATAGATAGATAGATAGATAGATAGTTACAACCCAAGTTAATAAAAGGTATCTCACAAAAATTAACTTTTCGATTAAGGTAAATTGCGTTAAATCGTTGTATTTTGGCTCAATGAGTCTATGGTAGCATTTAGTACAGGCTTTTTACAGACACCCTGTATTAGAACATATGTAATAAATTTTAAACAAATATTTTTAAAAAAATAACTGTCTGGGAGTATTACGATTGATATTACAAGTATGATCATTAATATTTTGATTATTTTAACAGACTGGGAAGATGATCCTATTTTTAGCTTTAGAAGCTTATAACACATTTACATCCACTTAAGATAAGTAATTCTCAATTTGCTTGTTATTTTGCGTTAAACAATTAAAAGATTTGTTGGGTCTTTGTAAAAAAATAACTTATTTAACTGATGTTTTTTTAATATTGCAATATTAAGTAAACTGGCATAATATGCTGACCATAGAGACAAAAGTTTAGTTTAGTCCGGAAAATTTCGAAATAAAATATAAAGATAAAATTTAATTAAGATAAAGATGAAAATGCGTTGTAACAAAATATAAGAAATTTATAAAACATACCCATGTCTTCAAGTTAACTATAAAGCAGATACAGAATATCAAGGTATATATTTTTTGATAAAATTTGTTAGACTAGATATAGATGCTATTTAATTAGGTATTTGTTGTTGTTGTTACATAATTGCTAATAGAAAGTTATAACACATAATTTTTAAAAGAATAAAATGCCCTAATTATTCTTTCTATTTTCTTATTGCTTTTTGGAAAACTAAGCAAGCTACGTAAAAATATGATAAAACAATAAACTTGTATTTTTAGGTTTTTTATTCGGAAAATACATAAAAGTTGCAAAAAGGTCATGAGCGTACATTTTTTTGTCAATAACATTAGCTAAGATGCGCCCCACGCCACCGCTGGTCTCACTAATTACAATACCTTTAGGGCAAATTAACTTCCTATTACAACAAATTTCCCAGCCAAATTTTATTAAATTCGGATAATGCATATTTGGGATATTTTTAAAAACCCGATTTTCTTTTTTAAGTTTAACACCCTGTATCTAAGAAACAAAGCATTTCCGGACCTATTTTTATTATAGGTTTTTTTAATAAAATTGTTTTAGAAATACGGCCTTAAATTTTCTTACTGCAGTTAGAAAACACCCTGTGTATATTCTATTTTGTGAATAATGTAAAGCTCTGTTGCCATTTTTTTTCAGTAATCTAGTATGTTGCAAATTTTGTCTGTCAAATATTACTCTAAATTGCCATGCAGTTATTTTTTACAGATCAATAAATTCAAAATTTTTGAAGTAAACGTTGCTTATATTACATATTTAGATTAAATTTAAAATTTAAGAAAAATATATATATGGTGTTCCATTTAAAATATTATAGTTGCCCTATATGTTATCTTTCATGATTTTTAAAAAATAAATAAAATTTTAAAAAATTAAAGTCTTAGCTAGGAAAGCTATTTTGGTCTAGAGATTCAAGTGGATTATTTACTCCTGATCACCCAGCTTTGAATTTAATTAATATACGGCGTTGCTATATTAATTTTATGGAGCAAAAGTCATTATTCAACACATCTAATTAAGAAAACCAGAAAAACAGCAAAAAAAATAATTTTTTGGGTATAAACATGGTTAATTTTTTTCATTAATTGTTAGTTTCTATTTCTTTTTAGCTTAGCTCTTTCTTTACTTTATATTCTGTAAATAAAGACCTATATGATTTCTTAGCCCACTTTTAAAATTAATGTAATCTATTTGGATACACGCCAAAAATTTACGTTTTTCCCAAAACATAATAAAGAAAAAATACCCCCCAAAAAAATCTATTTTAAGTTAATTTAAATAACCTTGCTTGATACTGAGGTGTCAGGAAACTTAAAATCAACTAGCTCATTACCTTTTTGTATTAAAAAAAAAAATGACTTGTTAAAGTTTTCCTCAACGTGATTTACAACAGAAAAATTGTCAAATTTGTTATTCTTTTAATTCTTCTCTATATTCATTATTGACCTTTGGTAGCCGTTTTGTCCTTTTTTGCTGTTCGATACTTGTTGAAAGGTGATGAGCTTTTTTGCTCTTCATATTTGTATTGGCGGATGAAATGGGTATTGGAAGCTTTGCATCCGCATTATAGGTAAAGTCTTTTTTTTTGCTCTTCACTTTTTCTGGTGGATATATTTTTTTGTTTTAACTTTCTTGACCCCGCAAAACCAATTTCTAGTACGGCCCTGAATATAGTTAAATATCACCAATAAAAAATAAGCGTCAATTTTAATTTTTTTGTGCAAATGTCTCGCTAATCTGAATAAATATTCCTATTTTTTTTATTTTAGTTGTAATTTTTGTACGAATACATTTTCACACATACATTACAATAACGCCTTGGGATTTTTAAATCGCACCTGGGAAAAAAATTTAAAATAATTTAGCCTGTGAAGATAATAAATGAAAATATAAATTAAAAATTGAAAATCATTTAAACACAAATAAAAAATAAGATTTTTGGAGGTAAGTTATTCTAAAAACAGTAGCACCGGATATTCCAAAAAAAAGTTTAACCGTAATATAAATAAAAAAAGGTAGAGTAGTTAAACTTATTATTATAAAATTAAGTATATAAATATAAGGTATTGTACTATATGATACATTTTTTTTTGGTTTTCAGAAACACTAAAATGTAAATAATAACAGGTAAAAATTACAGAGATAAGACATACCGATTAAAATTATCTTCTTGCTTTAAAGGGTTTTATTTTGATGAATTTTTTCTTATCTCGTATTGTAAGTCTTGTCAAAAACTTTCGAAAACAGTTCGAAATCCGATAACCCCGACCGAGAACTGACTTCGCGCGGTCTGCTTTTCGAATACTTGCGCCTCGTTTCTACGATCGGCGAGTAATGTTGACGTGTTGGCAGGTCCGCGCGTTTCGACGCTCGATGAGCGGCGTTGCGACGCTGATTTGCACGTGGTAGGTGCTTGACGTCACCCACTCATTCACCCACACTTTGTCGTTGTTGTCGGGTTTAAATAAAATCCGGGTGCAAAGATCGCGTGAAAATGTCTGATATCAGTGACAATAAATGCATATTAAAAGAATATTTCTATATTTTATTGACATTCTTTAATGTCTTTTGGTGTGACAAAAATACATGACAATTGCATAAAAATACAAAAGATTCAATTAAAATGTCCCTTATAGTGCCAGGGCTAGCAATTTAATGGTTATATAATATACAGGGTGCCTTAATAAAAAACAATTTTTTCCACCCTGTATATAATCTCCAGTATCACTGTTTAAAAGATCATTAAAAGAGCTTTGAGAAAACACCACCATTAAGTATCGGGTGTCAAGTTATAAGTTTACACCCCCTACACTTTTTATTTTTTATCGTACAAAATGATTAAAAGTATCAGTTTGTTAGGTTAATTCTGTATTTCCAAATTAGTAATCAGATTTTTATTATCTCTTACGATATAGAGGGTACAACAAAAATATGTTTTTTTTTTAATGGAACATTCTATATATTATTTCACCAATAAAAAGATCTTTTAAAAACATTTAAAAAAGTACCACATTTTATATACCTATCTCAAATATGGCCCTGCAAATCTGAAGAATAATTAACGTATTAAACTTACAGTCCCCTAACTTTTTTAATTTTTTAAGGAATAAAAGAAATAAAAACACCAATTTGTTCGAATGATTCTATAGTATCTGTATATTTCATTAGAATTCTTTTTCTCCCAAGATATACGGGGTACGACAAAAGTATGATATTTTTAAATTGAACACCCTGTATACCAAATCACCATTTAAAAGACAATTTAAAAAGCGATAGGAAAATACCACATTTTATCGGTCTTTTAAGGTTTTGGAAATATGGCCATAAATAGAGTTATTGCGCAATTATTGCCATCAATATGTATACCCACCTAGTACATAATTGAAATTCACACTAAACTTTTTTCTTTAGATTTGGATGAGCATATTTCCAAAACTAATGAAGATAGATATATGTATCAAATGTATTTTTTAAATCTCTTTAAAAGATCTTTTTATTTGTGATATATTATACAGGGTGTTCTATTTAAAAAAAAGTCATACTTTTTGTCCTATCCTGTATATTTTAGGAGATATTAAATATCTAATTGCTGATTCAGAAACTAAAGAATTGACGCAAAAAACTGATATAATTATTTCTTTTGTACGATATAAAATAAGAAAGTTAAGGGTGTAAATTTATAACATTAGGTTAGGCTATGTTTTTGTCTAAAGTGTTCCCTTAAATTGATCTTTTCACAGCACTAATCGATTTTCAACTTTCAACTAGGCCGCAGGTGACTAAAATATAAAATTTGAAGGCTATGCGCTTTTGTAGGCGATTTAGTTGGCGACTAGCCATGCAAATTTTAGCCGCCACCTTTTAATTTTAGTTTGCAACATCTAATTTTAGTAGCCACCTTCTAATTTTAGTCACCATTTTATAATTTTAGTCTCCAGTCCCTAATTTTGGCCGTTACCTTCTTATTTTAGTTGCCATCCACTAGTTTAAGTCCATAATTTGGGAAGGAAACTGACGACTTAGAATTAGAGGTGGCCAGGGACGAAAAGAATGGCTGGATTTTAATTTCTTACTTTTAAATATTTATAAATAATAAATTTGCACATAAAAGTAACAAACTATTATAATTTTGCGGTGCTTTCTCGATGAAAAAATTTGCATTAAATTAATATTTACAAAGTTACCTCCTAATCTAATCTTAGTTGGCACCTTTTCGTTTGGTCATAGCTCCCAATTCCTAGTCGCTACCTTCTAATTCTAGTCGTAAACTCTTTATTTTAGTCGCAACCTCGTAATTTTAGTCATCACAGCCAAAAACTAACCTCGTAAGCACCCAGTATAAGAACATAAGATTAAAATAACTAAATTAGTTTTTTTCTTGGAAATTTAATTTAATTTCTCAAAAGTTTTTCTAAGCAGAAGACAAAAAAGTACAAAATAAACGAAATACACTTTGTGTTCCCTTTTATTAATTTCCTCTGTATTACACAAGCGTTGGGTGAAAATCGTATTAATATTTAAAAATCAATTAAAGAACAAAAGGGAATAAATATACACAAAGCTTGTAATGACTTAGTTAACAGGTATTACTGATTGTTCTTTCTTTGCTTTTAAAATTTATAAGCATTAATCGGTGAAAATTTTTTAAAACAAAATTAAGAAAAAGAAAAAAACATTCAGATTTTTTCAATCAAAGAGTGTATCTGGTCCTCTTACACAGATAGAAAATCAAACATAATATGCTGTTGAGATACCAAGGTTCCGGTAAAACGGGGTACATACTCTGGCACCATCGACCCACTTTGGCAGTTTGTCATGCCATATATTATTTTTATTTATTGAAGGTTTTTTTAAATATTTTTGCAGTTATTATGTCGGAACTTTATTGTTTTAGGTCTGGAGCAGATCAAAAAATTCCATGTGAAATTACAAGAAAAGATTGGGGGCCGTACTTACAGAAAACTAGAATCAAGTTGATCCTGGAGAGAAAGCTGCTGGTGGCCAGCCTCGAGGCTGACATCTCTCATCTGGTAAAGCAAGTAAACGCTTTAAAATATTGGGGAACTCGTAGAAAAAGTTAAAGGGGCAAGCATAACCGCCCCACAGGTCAAATTCTGGGCAACAGTGTTCACACCCAAGAAAGAGCAGTTACTTACTAAGACTTTAATGACCGTGAGTGAATGTAGGTTTCCGGTTAACAAAAGTCAATATTCGCGGATTGCTCAACAAATGCTTACAAAAGAATGGTCGTAATGTAAAGCGAATTTAAGAATAATGTTATTTTTCCTCTTTAGTAAATTCTTATTTGAACTTCTATAATGAACTTTCTCAAATAATATATTTTCATTTTGATTTTAATAAATAAAACTATTTGTTAAGAAATCCGGGTTATTACTTTACAATACTTAGTTTGTAGTTATAAAGATTTAGTTTGAACAAACTTAAAGCTTTGCTTGATAATCCTTTTAATTTTTGATGCCAAAAAGAAGGTCTATTGCAGCGCGGCAGAATGTAACCATAATTTTTTGCCTACTTTGGCACCGCAGAATCAATTGTTTTTGTTAATACGCATTGATGAAAGTGAACCATATTTGGATGATCAACTACCAGTTATAGCTACACAAGGCTTGATGAATTTCTATAACAAATAATTTTCCAGTCGGTTTCCCAACTAGAAAACTGAATATGTCAAAACCTGCCAAAGTAACCCCGTTTCACGGTATTTATTTAAGAAATAGATGTCCTGTATTTCTTTGGAACTACTTTAGCAAAACACTTTTTTATTATTTTAATAGAACCATTGTTGCACTGTTAAAGAAGAAAAAGTAAAATTTCAGGTCAGAAAGACATAACTTAAATTTATTGATAAAAGTTTATAAACTAAACAGCATTTACAGTTTCCGTTTGTTTCCGGTTGTAATTAAACGTTGGAAGAAAGCTTATACCGGGCTCTCACGTAGAATCGTGCAGGGAGGATGTAAAAATGTAAATCACTCTGGTGCCCCGAGGAAAATAGAAAACCCACTTGCTAAATTGAAAGACATCTTTTTTTTTAAACTCGGCGCTGTGAGTAAAGATTTTTATAACCCGATGTTTTTCTGTTTGGCGTGCTGCATGAAGTGTTTTCCAGTGGCGGAAAATGGAAGCGGGCGTCGCAGGGAGCGTCAGTACTGAAAGAAACCGGTTATGCGCAATACATGTAGCAGTTCTTGGGAAGATGGCTAAAATTTATGCATCTCATAGCTTCGTTATAAACATATGCTAAGAATTTCTGGAAGCTACAAAGCTCGACTATTTAAATTTTCCAACGACAAAGTCCTTGGAAAGCCTATAAGCGACATCGCTTATATGACCGGAAGGAAGAGAGCTGGCGATTGACTGGCATCAAAGCCATAAACAAGCAAGCAACCAACAGCATTTATACAGATTAAACCAAATTTTGTGTATACCATTATAGTGGGGGAGTCCACGATGTTAAATAGGGATTTACTCAAGCATCAAATAGACCTATTGGGTTGCAAAGCAAAAAAAAATGTTTTTATTTCGGCTTGTGGAAATTGTGTGGTTTATATTGAATTAGTTATTTTTCGTTATCCTTTAATTATTTTCTTCAAAGTATAAAAAATCACCACGCTTAAAACTGCCAAAATATTTTTTTTGTAGCCCTCTGTTTCCTTTACGTCACCTTAAATTTGTCAAAATTATTGGAATACACACCCTCGTTTAGTCATGTAATTTCATCTTGACGCGCGCTTCTGACAAATCTCTAATGGCCATATTTTTGTTCTTTATAATCGGCTCTATACATCGGGCTCATAAGTTTGGTGGAGTGTACTTAACTGGGTACAAGTTATTATCCGGTATATTAATCTGCCGCGCTGTAGTAAATCCCGATCCCCTCTTGGGCTTCTCCTGCTATAGTAACTTTTTAATTAATCAAATACAAAATTATTCTAACTAGCAAACTACTAGTATCGTTTACGCCTAATTAGAAATTAACTATCTATCAATCTATCCATCTGGCTGCCTATGTAACGGAATCTTTGAGCCTAATTTTAACCAACTTCCAGCTATTCGATTTCTTTGAAACTTTGCACACGTATTAAGGAACCATGACAATGCAATAATCTGCAAACAGTATCCCGTTATCTTTTTTGGATCGCCAGGAAAAAAATTCCATTATATTATAAAAACAACACCTAGGATGCCATCTGTTGGCAACATTTCAAACTTTGCTATTAAATGAAGAAGAAATTTTTTAGTTTTTACACAATTTGGTTAGTTGCACCATTGGTGTTCAATTTTTATGAACAATAAAAATTAATAAGTTCTTTTACACAATTGGGTTAGTTGCACCATTGGTGTTCAATTTTTATGAACAATAACAGTTAATAAATGCCGTTAACACGCTTTTATTAACTTGGGTTGTAACTATCTGGCTATGTAACGGAATCTTTGAGCCTAATTTTAACCAACTTCCAGCTATTCGATTTCTTTGAAACTTTGCACACGTATTAAGGAAACATGACAATGCAATAATCTGCAAACAGTATCCCGTTATCTTTTTTGGATCGCCAGGAAAAAAAATTCCATTATATTATAAAAACAACACCTAGGTTGCCATCTGTTGGCAACATTTCAAACTTGCTATTAAATGAAGAAGAAATTTTTAGTGGGTTGCAATATATTGGCAACGGTCCAAACATTGCCTGGATTGCCATCTGTTGGCAAAATTTCAAACTTTGCTACTTAATGAAGAAGAAATTTTTTAGTGAGTTGCAATCTGTTGGAAAAAATTTTAAAATTTGCCACTCTTGTTCATTAAAAAATATTTTCGCCATTTTGTCAAGAGTAGCAGAAACTAAAAAATGAAAAATAATTAATAGTTTAAAAAAACTAAAAAAACACGCTTTTATATGCAACCGAACTAAAAATTAGAAAATAATTTTTTCATTAAAAAAAAAATATTGTCATTTCATAGTAAAAAGCGTGGGGTGATAAATATATTAAATGTTATAATTATTATATTTGCAAATATCTATGATGGAAAAGTTATGAAAAAATAGTAAAATGCACCCACGCTTTTACTATGAAATGACAATATTTTTTTAATGAAAAATTATTTTCTAATTTTTAGTTCGGTTGCATATAAAAGCGTGTTTTTTAGTTTTTAAACATTGAAATGTAGGGGAAGAGGTGGCTACTATGGCTATGGGCGTGATCGTTCGTTGACCCCACTGTTGAGCTGCAATACTAAAGGGTGAATGCCGCCCGTATCAGAGAGAACCAGTATATATCTGTTACGGGCATTAAATAAGTACCTTTAGTTATAGAGGTAGTAATCGAGATGAGGGCCTTTTATTTAGTTTGATAATTCATTCAAATAATTTACCTTAGTTTTCAGAGCTCTTTCATTACTCTCGAAGATGTCTGAAACGCTTTCAGATTATCCTTTGAGAACTTTTATTCCATCCTGTACTAGAATTTGCTGGATATTTCTGGCATGCTCTGAACTTTTCTGAAAGCTGCATAAAGGGCGATGCAAAACCTTGGAATGATTGGTATAGAATTCGAATTTTGTGCTGTAAGCACTTTCGAGACATTGACAACTGAAGATTTTGTCGTTGTAACCATGGTCCCACGTTTCATTGTTAATAAATGTATAAGAAACGAGAGTACGTGTTTTAATACGAGGTGATTCCGAACATTTGGGTGTCAGAAAGTGGGATCGTGATTGGCTGAAAGAAGATTGAATGTTGTTTGTTAGGACAAGAAAGCAAACTGAAGCTATGGAGGAAATATGTGCACTAGCTAATGATCGAAAAACAGAAGAAATAAAGACGGAATGAAGTCAGTTAAAAAAAAAAAAATAAAGCTTGAAATTCCGGAGCTAATCAGGAAGAAATGAAACCCAAGGAATTAAAAGAGATGATGGTGAATCAGAGAAAATCTAAAGGAATTTGTACAGTCATGATGAAATGATGTTGCTGATTAAAACTTACCAAGAAGATGTTAAGAATTGGAAGGAGCAAATCAGCAGGCTATAAGTGGTTCAAAGGCAACAAGTCCAAGATCAGGTTCAACAAATCAGGGCAAATTCAATGGTACAACAGTACAGCGGCAAATTAAAAATATTGTCAGTAGAGTGTAGTCTCAGGATGTTGTACCCCAGCAACTGTTATGTAACCTGGCTTTTGACGGAAAGGTACCGTGACGTACCTTAGACAAGCTGCAAACGGCAGCAATTGGAGCCCAACGGTTGTTTAAATTAAGTGGCCATGAAAAAATAGATTTGATCGTCTTTTAGACTTCTCCACAGGCAGGTGTAAGTTTGATGATCATTTTTATTCTTGCCTTCTATTTTAATAAAACGAGGTTGCCTTGTTGCTTATTATTTGGTGCCAATTACAGATTATTTTAGGAAAAAATTTTTTTAACAAATCAGTAATAAAAAAATAATGTCCTGGCAAAGCGCTACAAGTTCTGTTGTAGCGTCGTTGGTCTGGCGACTAAAGGTGGCTTGAAAAAGCAAGTTGTTTGAATCAATATTTTGCCACCTGATAAATGACCATAATAAAAATAGAATTATTATTATTTTAACATGTCTTTAAACTCTACCGTAAATTTTAAAAGAAAATAATAAAGATAATAAGAGGTATTAAAATAAAGAAAACTGTATTTGCACGTAATTTCAAAGTATTAATCGAAGGTAACTCAGCTTATTACCGGGAAATTATTTTTAATTATTTATGTTTTTGGAAGAAACGCTACTATACATTAACAATTATGTATGGTTCACAGAACCGGTAGAGAAATAAAATGTCCTTTTTAAACCTGTGCTGGCAAGCCACCCATCAGTGGCATAGCCACAGGGGCAAAGGGAGGTTGCTCCTTGACCTGGCGCCACCTCTATCAATGAAGTAATGATTGTTTTAAAAAACTTTATTTGATTTTTCGTATATTTGTCGCAAGAACAAAACAATGAGGCATTAACAATATGCGACCAGAAGTGTGCATAATACGTATAAATTTACAAATTAAAGGAGAAGATTTTTATTTAAACCGATGCAAAACTCCAGAAATCACGAGTTCTTTTGAAAATGGCAATAGCATATATCGTATATAACATAAATATATTAAGAAAATAGAGCTGAAATTTAGTATTGTTTAGGTATTATTAGAAGTATCTTAAACGAGCGATATAAAGTTTCGTCTGTTTATTTATTAATCCTAATAAAAACAAATTTAAGAAATTAAAGATTTATGTTTTATTTCCCTAACATAATAGCTTTGCCAAAATAAGTCAGGTGTTGCTTACAGAAACATACGACAAGCGAAGCGGTTATTGTGTGCAGGGATGTTGAAACTTTATACAGAGTTTCTTAGGATAGATAACTAAAAACATAAAAAAAAACTAAGCTTCATACTGAAAGATACAACTTCTCCAAAATGACTTCTGCCCCTCCCGCGCCCTTAACACTCTGGCTACGCCACTGCTACACCCTTGTTCCATTTTGAAAAAAAAAAGAAAAAGGCATAAATAGGATTTTTTTAAGCTTTCGCTTCGTCTGGCGAAGTCGGAAAAAGCAAAGAAAGATCCAATTTATTTTATTAATTTATGAAATTGAATGGTTTTTTATCCCCCGCTCTACGTCCGGGACAACGCAACCTCGAGCTAAAATCTAAAGCTTTTCTCTTTGTACAATAAATACAGATTTTTCCAAGACCCATCCGGTTTATATCTTTTTTAACTATCTGAAAATGTTTGTGTTGGCGAACACGAACTGCGTTAGTCCCAGAACCTTATATAAGTAATGTCTGGATGACGGTATTCCTGTGCAAGTGACTTGGCCAGAGAAAAAAAGCTGTTATATTTACCCAAAAAAACTTGTAATATCTTAACTTAGTTACCTTTGCACTTCGGCTTTCATTTTGTAGCTCCCAGCCGAATGGTTTGATATGGGCCTCTGTTGTTTATATTCCTGTGAGAAATGATCTACTGCAGAAAATACAAGGACTCTCTGTCGTCCGCGGCGTGTTTCAACAACTCTTTGCCACCCAGAAACATTTATTTTATTATGAAAGGTTAGAAAAGTTCTTCATAGTATATAAAAATTTAAATGGCATTTCGATTACTATAGCATTGCCTGTGCTAATTGTACTCAAAAATGTATTTTTCATTTAAATTTACTAAAAATATACAAAGTGTGTATTATTTATTATAGTAAAGTTAGGTACGCAAAAGAAAAAAAAAAGAACATGTTTTGTCATAAAATCGGGTCCTTTCTTTGGTACCTATTAAACAGAAGAAACATGTTTCTTTAAAAGAAATTACAAGTTTGTATGTTTTTTTTTTTCAGTGTGTACCTTTTTTGACACAATGAGGGGTCCAAATAAAATAAAAAATTGACGAGTTCAAATATGTTTAAAAATTGCGAAATTAAACGTGGTGACTCGCTTTGATTAAAATGCTCTGTTCACTGTACATTTATTTTACATAAAACGTCTAAAGATTTTTTTTTTTCAGGGGCACGTCACTGAAGGCTATATTTTAGCGCAACGACACACTCTAAACGTAATTTTCAGGCCACTTCAAAGTTACCCTGCAAAAGAAAGATAAGGTCTATATAAAAAGATATTATATGAGGTTGAAAAATACCAAAAGTAAACTGAAAAAACAAGAAGAATGGAAAGTTTTGAAAATGTTGATTTATGTCATGTTAGACGCCCATACGCGAAATAAAAAAGGTTGGTAATTTACAGCCAGTTGTACCTTTGACAGACATAGTTTTAAGGTTGTTTGGTAACAAAACCAAAGTTTTATAAATATAGGAATATGTAGGTAATTTAAACTCATGTTTTCTATAGGTTTCGGTTGTTTGTTGTTGTTTTTTTGCATGTTCTACTTTTAGTATACATCAAGTAGAAGGAATACATTTTTTATGTAATATACAGGGTGTCTCTAAAAGAACTGTACAAAATTCTATTATAAACTCCTTGGACCAAAATACAGGGATTTGTTGCAATTTACCCAGACCCGACGAGAGAACGCTGAAGGCGGTACAAATTACATGAGCCCGGAATGAATGGGAGGGCCCGCGCGTGGTGTAAAGAATACCACACACAGGGTGTAATTTAATTAATGGCTGAAAAAAACAGGATATGATTCCTTATCCTATTTTGGGAAGAAAAGTTTATGTTAACATATGCCCTTAACCTCTTAACGTTTGAGCTACAGGGTGTTAAAGTTTATAAAATAAAATCGTATTCTCATCCTAACTTTAAAACTGCTTGAGATATTTTCGTTAAATTTGGCACGGACCAACCTCAGCACCAATAGGCATTTTATAATGTGAAAGATGTTTAGTTATTTTTACCAGTTGCATCCGTAGAGAATGTATACCAAAGATTAAAAAAAAATATGGTACGCCATTGCTTTTTCCAAAAATAAAAATTGTTTTTAAAATTCCAATTTATTTTTCAATAAATTTAAACTTCTGATCTTTTTTGTCCGATGCACCGTTTGCGTTTTTTGCGTAAAAAAATAAAACCGTTTTTGATGGATGTTTGGTATAGCAAAATTATTCTAAACTAGTAGGCTAGTGGCTAGTGCCATATTTCTAGTTTTTTATATGGTGCATCTAAAAAAGAGCAAAGAATCCAATTTGCTGCAAAATAAATGAAAATTTAAAAAAATGTATTTTTGGAAAAAGCGATGGATGTACCAATTTTTTTAATCTTCAGGATTCGTCCTATAAGAACGCCTTTGGTAGAAATATTTAAAAATATTCTACATTTAAAAATCTTGCAGGTGCTTAATAGGTGCGTGCCAAATTTCATTAAAATATCTCACAACAAACAGTTTTAAAGTTATGATAAAAATACGATTTATTTTTTAACTTTAACACCCTGTAGCTTAAAAGTTAAGAGGTTAAGGACATAGGCTTATATGAACTTTTCTTCCTAAAATGGGCTAAGGAATCATATCCTGTATTTTAAGCCATCAATTAAATTACACCATGTTTAAAGTGGAATTTTTTAAAGGTCAGGACATTTTATTTGGTCTTCAACTTTTTTATTATTTTTGAAAAAAAACTAGGACTTTGCAAAGAGTAAGGCCTCTTTTTTGGTCTTAAGTTTTTTTAAGGGGCCCGCAACTTTGACTTATACTGGGGCCGGCTCGGATCTCGGCGGCCCTGAAGTTACAGTCGAAAAGTTTATCGTTTACGAGATACAGGGTGTAAATTTTTATTATTTTATTTTGATTATTTTATTTATTATATATTATTTTGCTACAAAATTCGGGATTAAAAAGTTTTTTGAAGTGGGGAATCAAAATGTTGTTATGCGTAGTGTAAAAAATTCTCGCTGTAAATCCCATCCTGGAACACACTGTATCGTGTATTAAAACAAAGTACATTACCTCGGCAGATAATAATAAAAAAACATTTTTTTATTGGTCGTAAAAAAGTCGTTAAGTTACCAATAAAACTGCGTAATACGAGATATTGTCAATTATGGACACACTGTATAAAATATCAATTTATCGTCGCAACAATAATTGAATAAAAAAAGGGTCATTAGGCGTATTTCCTTTTCTATGTATTTAGTAATTCAGTCGTGCAAGTTCCGGGATAACGTTTAACATTTTGCAAACTCCCACGCTGCATTGATTTTACTAGGGATTTCAGTCTCTTTACGTCACCAAAATTTTTAGAGGGTATAAAAAAATTCAATAAAAGAAATTATAAAACAGGCTTAACCTTTTTAAAAAAAATAGTTCAGGTGGTAATTTGTTTTTTTTTTTTTAATAGGGTCTACTTGACAAAATAAGGGTAGAGCTTCATATATATTTTTTTCAAATGTCATTCGTTTTTCGAGTTACAAGCCGTCAAAGTTCAATTTTTATTTTGGTTTTTTTCGCCATATTGCATTTATTTTTCAACCAATCCAGTTGATATTTGGCACACAAATCGAGCTTTGCAGATTCTAAAATTTTAAGACAGCAGTATTTTTTAAATACCGCCACAGGGCACTTTACCTAAAACTTAAAATTTATTTACATCATAACTTTTTATTTTGACAGATATCGCAAAGCTGGGGGCGCCATTTTATAGACAATCAAAAACTTAAAAAATAAGGTACTCTTTATTAAAGTCGATAAACCTCACCGTTTAGGCACCAATAGACATCAAAGTTTTCATCAATTTCAATCAAATTACTTACATACATACAGGGTGTCCAGTAACTCAACCGACACACTTTACGGGGCGATTCTTTAATTTTAACAACTCAGTAGTCGAAAACCAGACGTTTAGGACATATGTTTATATGAAAGCTTTTTCTTATTTTGAGCTGTAGAATCGTCCGGTAAGGTTTGTCAGTTAAGTCTACTGGACACCCTGTATGTATGTAGGTAATTTGATTGAAAATTGATGAAAACTCTAATGTCTATTGGTGCCTAAACGGTGAGAGTTTATCGACTTTAATACAGGTACCTTATTTTTAAGGTTTTGATTGATCTATAAAATGGCGCCCACAGCTTTGCAATATCTAGTCAAAATAAAAAAGTTATGATGTAAATAATTTTAAGTTTTGAGTAAAGTGCCCTCTGGCGGTATATAAAAGAAAGTGCTTATATCTTAAGAATTTTTGGAATCTGCAAGCTCGATTTGTGTGCAAATATCAACTAGATTGAAAAAATAAATGCAATATGGCGAAAAACCAAAATAAATATTAAACTTTGACAGCTTGTAACGAAAACAAATGGCACTAGGCCACTGGTTTTTGGGTGGCTTTATGGTCCCAGTTTATAGACTATATTTGCTGATAAGCACTTATACATTTTAAATGCCTAATAATTTTAGGGAGCTATTCATCGTCTAAGTCCAAGCTCCCCCAGCCTCCACTCTCACCCGTGGAATACTTTTTTCTGATGACTGTTAATAAAACAGTTTTTAAGTGGTATCGAAGGTAAATTACTTCATTTTAGTACACACATTAAATGTTAA